>CAUYLG010035969.1:0-69164 GCA_963573385.1 Cacajao melanocephalus
TGTACCCCAGAACTGAAAGTACAATAATAAAAAGATTTCTCCTGTGCCAAGCTCTCTTCTAAGCAACTTATAAATGCTCATAACGATCTTATATGTTATTAAGGTGAGAATTTTTACATATGAGAAAGATGATGCACAAAGGGCTAAATAACTTGCCCTAAGTAGGAAGTGTTGGAGCCAGATTGTGAAAAGGGCCTGAGAAGGGAGGCAAATATAAACATGCTGAGTCTGTGTACTTTCTTTCAGCAGCAGCTGTCATCCACTACTAAAAAGAAAACAATTTAATCCTCTACAATTCTCTACATACTATCCACAGTAGTTAATTAGATAATGTCTAATTATCCAAAATAGATAACTGTAGATAGTATGTTACAATTCTCTACATACTATCCACAGTTACCTATTTTGGATAATTAGACAATATCATCAAAGTTCCTAATATCCACTGTTTTTTTTTGTTGTTGTTGTTGTTGTTGGTTTTTGTTTTTGTTTTTTTTTTGCCTTCCTCCCCATTCCCATCACTACCTTCTTTCTTTCGTTTTTTTTTCTATATTGAGTGATCACAAAGCATTTTGCCAAGACTTGAAGGATTAAAAGACACAAATTCTCACAGTGCTTAAAACAGAGGTATAGAGATGAATTTGAGCTGTACATAGGTACTGGCATCATATCAAGGAGCACACAGGATGGAAAACCTTACGCAGTCTGGATGTAGAACCTTACTAGTGTTCTTCAAAGTGACATCTAAACTGGGGTTCCGTAAAAGTGTTGATAAGTGAATGCCAAAAGGGTGGATAACAAAGAGCAAATTATTTTAAAACTGAAGGAATATGAACAGTTCTGAGAACTGCAAATCATGCTGTATAAAACCAGAAAGTTAAGCAGGAATTTAAAAATTAAGAAAGTATTATTTTATGTTCAATGTTATCACAAACTGAAGGATTTCAATTATGGAAATATCTAAATCCTGTGTGGTAAAATTATCATTTTATAAAATATCCCAGGTGTTTTCTCGTTGTTATTGTTGAGTTGTTTGAATTATCTGTAGATTCTGGAAATCAGCCCTTTGTTAGATGCATAGTTTACAAATATATTTTCCGATTCTGTAGGTTGTCTGTTTACTCTGTTGATTGTTGCTTTTGCTGTGCTTTTTAGTTTAATTAAATCCATTTCTTCTACATTTGTTTTTGTTGCATATGCTTCTGAGGACTTGGTGATAAATTCTTCACTTGGGTCAATGTCCAGAAGAGATTTTCCTGGGTTTCCTTGTAGGGTTTTTATAGTTCCAGGTCTTATGTGTAAGTCTTTAATCCACCTTGGTTAATTTTCGTATATGGTGAGAGATAGGGTTCCAGTTTCATTCTTCTGCATATGGCTATCCAGCTTTTCCAGCACCATTTATTAACTACAGTGTCCTTTCCCCAGTGTATATTTTTATTGATTTTTGTCAAAGATTAGTTGGCTGTAGGTACATGGCTTTTTCTAGGTTTTCCATTCTGTTCCATCAATCTATGTGTCTATTATTTATACAAATACCATGCTGTTTTGATTATTACATCCTTTTGATATAATTTGAAGTCAAGTAGTGTGATACTTGAAGTTTTTCCCTATTTGCTTAGGATTGCTTTGGCTATTTTGGCTTTTTTGTTAGCATTGCTTTTTGCTAATTCTGTAAAAAATGACATTGATAACATAATAGAGATTGTGCTGAATTTATAGATTGCTTTTGGCTGTATAATCATTTTAATGATTAGCTATAGTATCTCATAAGCATTTTGTAGTTTTCATTATAGATATCTTAACCAACTTGGTTAAATATATTCCTAGGTATTTTATATTTTTGTAGATAGTATAAATGGGATTGAGTTCTGATTTGGTTCTTAGTTTGATCAATAATGGTGTATAGAAATTCTACTAATTTTTGCATTTTAATTTAGTATCCAGAAACGTTACCAAAGTCATTTATCAAATCTAGGAGTCTTTTGGGGACGTCTTTAAGGTTTTCTTAAAATAAGATCATTTGACTTCCTCTTTTCCAATTTGGATGCCTTTTATTTATTTCTCTTGCCTGATTGTTCTTGCTAGGACTTCCAGCACTATAGAGAATAGAAACGGTGAAAGAGGGTTTCCTTGTCTTGTTCCACTTCTTAGGAGGAATGATTTTAATTTCAAATTGTGGATCTGTAATATATGGCTTGTATTATTTTCAGGCGTGTTCCTTTGATGCCTTGTTTGTTGAAGGTTTTCATCATGAAGGGGTGGTGAATTTTACTGAATGACTTTTCTGCACCTATTGAAATAACTATATGGTTTTTAATACTATTTATGTGGTGAATTACATTTATTGATTTGTGTATGTTGAACCATCCTCACATCCTTGGAATAAACCCACTTAGTTGTGGTGTCTTATATGTTTGATGTGCTGTTGGATTGGGTTTGCTAGCATTTTGTTAAGGGTTTTTGCATTTATGGTCTTCAGATACATGGGCCTGTAGCTTTATTTTTTGCTGTTGTATCCTTACTTATCTTTAAAAACAGGATGATGCTGCCTTTGTAGAGTGAGTTAGGAAAGAAGGAAGGAAGGATTCTCTCCTCCTTAATTTTTTGGAACAGTTTCAGTAGGATTGGTAACAATTCTTCTTTGTATGTCTAGCAAAATTCAGCTCTGATTTTGTCTGTTCCTGCACATATTTTTGGAGAGATTTTTTAATGACAGATTTAATTTCACTACTTTTATTAGTCTGTTCATGATTCTTTATTTTCTCCTGGTCCAATCTTGGTAGGTTGTACTTTTCCAGGAATGTATCCATTCCCTCCAGGTTTTCTAGTTTGTGTGCATAGAGTTGCTCATATTAGTAGTCTCTGTAGTTCTGTGATATCAGCTATAATGTCACCTTTATCTATTCTGATTGTGCTTATTTGAATCTTCTCAGTTTTTCTTGGTTAATGTGGCTGGCAGTCTATCAATTTTATTTATCTTTTCAAAGAAACAATATCTCATATTGTTGATCTGTTATATATATTTTTTGGTCACAATCCTGTTTAGTTCTTTGCTAATACTTGCTATTTTTTTCTTCTACAAACTTTTGGTTTCTAATTCCTTAAGGTACAATGTTAAGTTGTTAATTTGAGATTTTTTTTTGGTCTTTTTTGTCACCGAGGCTAGAGTGCAGTGGCACGATTTTGGGGCTTACTGCAACCTCTGCCTCCCAGGTTCAAGGGAGTCTCATGCCTTAACCACCGCCCCCCACTCCCCAGTAGCCGGGACTACAGGCATGCACCACAGCGCAAGGCTAAGTTTTGCATTTTTAGTGGACACAGGGTTTCACCATGTTGGCCAGGCCGATCTTGAATTCCTGACCTCAAGATATCTGCCTGCCTCAGCCTCCCAAAGTGCTGGGATTACAGGCATGAGCCACTGCGCCCAGCCTGATCTTTCTATTTCTTTAATGCCATCATTTATTGCTATAAACCTCCCTCTCATCACTGCTTTTGCTGTATCCCAGAGGTTTTGGTATGTTGTGTCTGTATTTTCATTTTTTTCAAAGAACTTTTAAATTTCTGCCATAATTTAATCAGTTATCCAAAGATCATTCTGAAGCAAGTTGTTTATTTGTGCAGTTTTGAGAGCTCCTCTTTGTATTGATTTCTAGTTTTATTCCACTGTGGTCTGAGAAGATGCTTGATATTATTTCAATTTTTAAGAATTTATTGACTTGCCTTGTGACCTAGCATATGGTCCACCAGAATTATGTGAATTTCATTTGCTTCACATTCTCATCAATAGTTGACATCATCAGTCTTATTTATTCTAGCTATTCGTATTGGTATGTGGTGTTATCTATTTGTAATTTTAGTTTTCATTTACCAAAACAACATTAAACAGGTTTTTATAAACTAATGATTTTTTGTATACGTCTCCTTTCTTAAGATAAATCCTCAGTTTATTTGTCCATATTTTCTACTGAGTTGTCTCTTTTGTATTGGTTTGTTGGAGTTATTGATATATATTTTGGATACAAGGTATTTTGGTAGACATGCACTATAGATATCTTTTCCCACTTTTTGTTTGCTGGTTTGTTTGTTTACTCTTGGAGAAAGAATCTCGCTGTGTCACCCAAGCTGCAGTGTGGTGTCATGATCTTGGTTCACTGCAACCTCCACCACCCAGATTCAAGCAATTCTTGTGCCTCAGCCTCCCGAGTAGCTGGGATTACAGGCGCACACTACCACACTCAGCTAATTTTTGTATTTGTAGTAGAAATGGGGTTTTTGAAATGTTTCCCAGGCTAGTCTCAAACTCCCAAGTGCAAGTGATCTGCCCACCTTGGCCTTATAAATTGCTGGAATTTCAAGCAGGAGCCACCACGCCTGGCCATCTTTTCCCACTTTCTTAATTTTATTTATTATACTCTCTTAATACTGCCTTCTGACATAAAGAAACTGAATGTAACATAACTGAATGATAATTATTTTCTTGATTTTTAGTGCTGTATTTATTTTAAGAAATTATTCTCAACCATAATTGCATAAAGATACTATTATTATGTCTTATCTTCCAGATGCATGTTGCTTTGCCTTTTTTATTTAGATTTACAAAATTCCTGGAATTGACTTTTGTTTATGGTATGAGTTGAGGGGTCAAGTTTCACTTTGTGCAAGTGAATTTTGAACTGACCTAGTACCATTTACTAAAAATAGTATCTTATTACTTTTGCATTGCTATTTTGGTTATAATTGAATCATCCTATTGACTTCTGGCTTCCATTGTTTATTTAAAAATCAAGTACTAGTCTAACTTTTATTGCTTGAACAATAAAATAATATATTTTTGTCTGTCTGCCTTAAAAATGTGTCACTTTATCTTTGATTTTCACCAGTATTGCTATAATGTGTTTGTAAAGGTATTTTTTGTATTGTCCTGATGTAATTTTGTCTTTCATCACTATTGAGAAATTCTTAGCTATTATCTCTTCAAATGTTGTTTCTGTCTCATTCTATCCCTCCTCTGGGTTCAGGATAAATGTATATTTGAGCACCTTATTGTATACTCTAGGTTTCTCACTTTCTTGTCTGTATTATTTACTGCTTTTTCTCTGTGTACTGCTTTCTGAATATTTTGCTCTGACCTAAATTCTAGTTTATTAACTCTTGCCTCATGTGTTTTACATTTCCTATTAAATACAACCATTACATTTTAATTTATTATTTTAGTTGTATTTCAAAATTTTGTTTTTATATAAATTGTCTATGCTATTGTTTTCTGTAATTTTCATTTCTTTGCTAAATACTTAATCTTTGTTTTTATGACTTTGAAAAAGAGACACTTAGCAGTTCTAAAGTCTAGTAGAAAGTTCTAACATTCCAGGACCCTGTAGGTCTGTTTTTATTGGTTTTTTTTTTTTTTCTGGTTCTTTTGTATGTTGACATCTCTTTTCATGTACCTGGTTATTTTATGTAGTATGCCAGAATTTCCATTTGAAAGTTAGTTAAAATATTCCAGCATAAGATAATCCCTTTTTTTTTTTCCCAGAAGAGATTGCTTTTGGCTAGGAGGGAATACAAAAATCTTGGGTCATCTTTGTTTAACATCCAGGTGGAGCTTCTAGTAATCTGAACTGAAAATGTGAAGAGTTTTTACATCAGCTTCCTACCTTTGCTTCCTTATATGTTCTGATCTTCCATCTTGATCACATTAGAATGGGGAAACTTTCAAATTTGTTGTGTAGGGCTTCGGTCTCCTGTTTCTTCTTATATTGGCTAACACCCCCAAGTGAAAAGTGGTCCCAGAAATCTAGTGATTTGTTTCTGTGTTTTTCTCCTCTAACACTTTCATCAAATCTTTCTTCATTGGTTTATTGTATCCCCAAGGCTTCGGTAACAAATAAAGTAAATCTTTTCAAATTTTTCTCGTTACCCAATAAGAAAATCAACCTGACTTTCCAAACCTGCCATTATCAGAAGTGACAAAACTCTAGATATTTCAGTCATTGTTAATATTTGTCTGTCTTCATTGATATGTTCTATTCTTTGTTGTGGAATAATAAATATAGACAGCCCTCTTGGTTTATTCTTTCCCTGAAAATGCTCTTTTTTTTTCCTCTATCAGAAGGTCAGGTTGTGCACTTTCCAAATTTCTATGCTCTCCTTTCCTTTTAATTATAAGTTTCAACTTTGAGTTATTCCTTTGCTTTTTCATCTGAACTCAGAATTTTAGAACCAGCCAGGCCACATCTTGAAGATGGATGCCTAATTTTTTTTTTTTTTTTTTCTGCCAGATACCTTAAGTCATCAGTCTTAAGTTCAGCCTTCCACGAAGTCCTGGGACATGGATACAAGGCGCTGATTTATTTGCTAAGGGAATCACAAGAGTGATCTTTACTCGATTTCCCAATAAATTTCTCATTTTTATCTGAAGCCTTGTCAACATGTCCATATTTCTTTCAGCATTTTGGTTACAAGCACTTAACCAGTCTGTAAGAAATTCCAAACTTTCCTTTGTTTTCCTGTCTTCTTCTGAGCCCTCTAAATTCTTCTAGCCTCTGTGTATTACCCAGTTCCAAAGCCATTTCCACATTTTCAGGTATCTTTACAGCAACACCCCACTCCTTGGTACCAATTTTCTGTATTAGTCTGTTTTGCATTGCAATAAAGGAACATCTGAGACTGGGTAATTTTTAAAGAAAAAAAGGTTTATTTGGCGTATGGTTTTGCAAGCTGTACAAGTACAGCACCAGCATCTATCAGGCTTCTGGCGAGGCCTCAGGAAGCAAGAGAGACAGAGGGGAGTTGGTTCCAGACTCTTTTTAACAACCAGCCCTTGCATAAACATATTACCATGAAAAAGGGCACTAAGCCATTCATGAGGGATCTACCCCTATTACTCAAACAACTCTCACCAGGCCCCATCTTCAACACTGAATATTACATTTCAACATGAGATTTGTAGGGGAGAAACATCCAAAGTATATCACAAGTATACCTCAAATATGCTGCAGGTTCAGTTTTCAGCCACCACAATAAAGCAGATATTGCCATAAAGCAAGTCACATCAATTTTTTGGCTTTCTAATACATTTAAAGTTACATTTTTGCTATACTATGGTCAAAAAAGCAATAGCATTATGTCTAAAAAGCAATGTACGTACATACCTTAACTTAAAAATATTTTATTGCTAAAAAATACTAACAATCATCTGAGCCTTTAGTGAATCATAGTATTTTTGCTAATGGTGGGTCTTACCTTGATGTTCCTGGCTGCTGATTGATTGGAGATGACATGGAAATTTCATAAAATAAGACAATGTAGTTTGCCATACCAATGGACTCTTTCAGAAAAACTTTCTCTGCAGCATGTGATGCTGTTTGACAGAATTTTACCCACAGTAAAATTTCTTTCAAAATTGCAGTAAATCCTTTCAGATCCTCCTGCTGCTTTATCAACTAAGTTTGCATAATATTCTAAATCCTTTGTTGTTACTTCAATAATGTCCACAACATATTCATCATGACGATTTCACTTCAAGAAACTACTTTTTGTTCATTCATAAGAAGTAATTTTTCATGCATTAAACTTTTATTGTGAGATTGCAGCAATTTAGTCACATCTTTAAACTCCACTTCTAATTCTAGTTCTCTTGCGATTTCCACCACATCTGTGATTGTATCTTCCACTAAAGTTATGAACACTAAACTCACGAACCCCTCAGTCATCCATGAGTTTGGAATCCACTTCTAAACTCCTGTTAATGTTGATATTTTGATCTCCTCTCATGAATTGTGAACGCTCTTTCTTTCCTTTTTTTTTTTTTTTTTTTTTAGACTGAGTCTTTCTCTGTTTCCCAGGCTGGAGTGCAGTGGCACGATCTCTGCTCCCCGCAACCTCTGCCTCCCAGGTTCAGATGATTCTCACGCCTCAGCCTCCTAGTAGCTAGAATTACAGGCATGTGCCACCACACCTGGCTAATTTTTTTGTTTTTAGTAGAGACGGTGGTTTCACCATGTTGACCAGGTTGGTCTGGAACTCCTGGGCTCAAACAATGCATCTACCACTCTACCACGGTCTCCCAAAGTGCTAGGATTATAGGTGTACACCACCATGCCTGCCTAATCATGAATGTTCTTAATGGCACCTAGAATGGTGAATTATTTTCAGAATACTTTTCCAAGATCCATCAAAGGAATCACTATCTAGGGCAGCTATAGCCTTATAAAATGTATTTCTTTAATACTAAGTCTTGAAAGAAAATTACTTCTTGATCCTTGAGCTGCAGAATGGAAATTATGTAGCAGGCACGGCAACAGCATTAATCTTTTTATATGTCTTCATCAGGGCTTCTGGGTGTTCAAATACATTGTCAAAGAGCAGTAATAATTTTTAAAACAGTAATAATTTTTTTAATATCTTTTTTTCTGAGCTTAGATCTCAACAGTGGGCTTAAAGTATTCAGTATATCATACTGTAAACAGATGTCTTTTAATCCAGGCTTAATTTTTCCATTTATTGAGCAATGAAGAGAGTAAATTTAGCATAATTCTTAAGGACTGTAAGATTTTTTCAGAATGGTGAATGAGCATTGGCTTCACATTAAAGTCAACAGCTGCGTTAGCTCACCAAAAAGAGAATCAGTCTTCCCTTTGAAGCTTTGAAGCTAAGCATTGACTTCTCTTCTCTAGCTATGAAAGTTCTCAATGGCATCTTCTTCCTATAAAGGCTGTTTTGTCAGCACTTAAAAATCCATTGTTTAGTGTAGTCATTTTCATCAGTGATCTCAACTGGATCTACTGGATAACTTGCTACAGATCCTCAATCAGCACTTGCTGCTTCCTCTTGCACTTTTTGTTGTAGAGATGGCTTTGTTCTTTAACCCCCATGAACCATCTCTGCTAGCTTCAAACTTTCCTTCTGCAGCCTCTCTACGTCTGTTAGCCTTTATGGAATTGAAGAGAATTAGAGTTTGGCTACGTATTAGACTTTGGCTTAAGGGAATGTCATAGCTGGTTTGATCTTCTATCCAGACCACTCAAACTTACTCCATAACAGCAGTAAGGCTGTTTCATCTTCTTCTTATTTGTTTCTTTATTGAAGTAGTACTTTGAATTTCCTTCTAGAACTTTTTCTTTGCATTCACAATTTGGTAAGCTGTTTGACACAACAGACCTAGCTTTACACCTATCTCAGCTCTTCACGTGCCTTCCTCACTAAGCTTAATCAGTTCCACCTTTTGATTTAAAGTGAGAGATGTGTAACTCTTCCTTTCACTTAAACAGTTAGATGTCACTATAGGGTGATTAATCAGCCTAATTTTAATATTGTTGTGTCTCAGGGGATAGGGAAACCTGAGAAGAGGGAAAGAGACAGAGGAATGGCAAGTGATTGGAAAAGTCAGAACATAAACATTTATCAATTAAGTTTGTTGTCTTATATGGGTGTAGTTCACGGCACTCTAAAACTATCACAACAGTAACATCAGAGATCACTGACCACAGATCACCATCAGAGACATCATAATGAAAAATTTGAAATATTTGCAAGAACTACTGTGACAAAGAGAGACAAAGTGAGCACATACTAGAAAATGGCCCCAACGCATTAGCAAACCTCAGGATTGCCACAGACATGCAATTTATTTAAAAACACAATATCTTCAGGGCCGAATGCGTTGGCTCACACCTGTAATTCCAGCACTTTGGAAGTCTGAAGCAGGCAGATTACCTGAGGTCAGGAGTTCAAGAACAGCCTGGCCAACATGGTGAAACCCTGTCTCTGTAAAAATACAAAAATTAGCAGGGCATGATGGCAGATGCCTGGAATCCCAGCTACTCGGGAGGCTGAGACAGGAGAATTGCTTGAACCTGGGAGGCAGAGGTTGCAGTGAGCTGAGATTGCACCATTGCACTCCAGCCTGGGCAACTGAGCAAGACTCTGTCTCAAAACAAACAAACAAACAAAACAGTATCTTCAAAGTGCAATAAGATGAAGCACAGTAAAATAAGGTATGCCTGCATATTTAAAACTAAAAATCCCTTCTAAGTAAATTCATCTTTTTAAAAAAATTAATGTCAATCTTAATTAAATAGTAATGTAGACTCAGAATCACCACTTTCTTATGACCCATTCATTTTCTCCACTCTTATAATATTGGTTTTAATCTGCATACATTTAACATGTATTTTATTAAGTACGTAACACTAGCCACTCTACTCAAAGTGATTTCTTGGAGATAGCTGGATTTCTATACTTAATTGGTAATTCAAAACCCATTGACAATACTAAACTCCTATGAAACTTTGGTCCTTATCCCTTGACTTAATCTATAGTTTCTGCCCTTTGGGTAACTTTTCCTTTTAATTTGCTGTCAGTGAATAGTTATTTATTCAGCCTTCTTGTTTCCTTAATTTTGTTTCTCTTGCTCTGTTTCTAAAGTTTTATTTTTGATCCCTTTACATATCTTTCTTTTTAGTTTTTCAAGAAAAATAATTATTAATTGATTTTGGAAGAAGTCTTTGATTTTCTCCAAAATGCCCTGCAAAGTGTTGTTTTTCTATAATAATTATTAAGAAAACACCTGCATACTACTTTGCATTTCTGCCTCTCTAATAAAAGCCATGTGTTTATGTTCACTATCTGTAATAAATAAGACTCCAACTGTTCTGTTGCAATGGGAAAAAAATATTTTAGATTCCATTTTGGAGGTGGCAGTTACTTTCTGATTAGATTCTAAGCTGAAAATAAATTGTTCCATTTTCTAAATTACCTCCTTCCAGAAAGAGAAGGGAATGGTCTAAAGACTATTATTTAATCATTTTATACACAGTATTTTAAAAAGCTCTAATTCCACACCTAGCTGATTTTTAGATTGTTTTATTAAAAATTAAAAATCACATGTGATGTTATCTAGACATACTGAATCAGAATTCCTGAGGATAGAACCTAGAAACTTTTTGTAGGGTTGTTTTGTTTGGCTTTTAACCTCCTTTGGTAACTGTGATAATCAGCCAGGACTGCGTTTCTGCAATAGATTGTTTATTTCTCCAATCAAATCTTTTTGCCAAAAAACTTGACACTAGTTTTTACTTATCACTTGTTATACCATGATAGATCTCTATTTAAATTCATATGAGTGCTAATTACCATTTCTAGCTACCTAGAATTATAATACCAAATCTAAGCATTTTTATCTCTCTTGCCTTTGTTTCATCAATTTCCACCCAGTCTCCAGGTTATACTGATTTTATTTCTACCACATTCTTCTCATATGTCTTTTTTACATTTTCGGTGTCACTGTTGTAAATTAACATTTTTCTTGCTAAGACTTTTTTAAGAGCCTGTTTTCTCTGACTCAAAGTTTAAGGCCATCCATCCAATAACTTAATATCAAAACCAGAGCTTGACCTTAGCATGACTTTTTTCAAACTTTTTTTTTTCTTTTCTTTTTAGACAAGGCCTCACTCTGGTTCCTGGGCTGGAATGCAGTGGTGCAGTCATAGTTCACTGAAGCCCCAAACTCTTGGGTTAACATGATCCTCCCACCTCAGCCTCCTGGGTAGCTAGGACTAGAAGCATGCACCACCACACCTAGCTAATCAAACATTTTTAATAGCTCTTAAAGTTCTACAGTGCAAGGTGGCTATTCATAGGCTGGCATTCAAAACCTGCTATTATCTAGTCACAATGTATCCTTTTAGCTTTGTCTCTCTTCTTCCCCTTCATGTACTACTCCTTAGTCTACCTATTCACCCAACATGTTCTACACCTTTTCGCTTTTATGTATTTTTGTATGACATTCCTTTCATCTGATTTGTCTTCCTCTGTCTCTATCTGTTAAAATAGCGTTTATATTTCAAAGTCAACTTTAAATGCCACTTTCTTCATATCTTACTTGATCTCACATGGTTACAGTGATCTGTTTGTCTTCACACCCTTATTACCTTATGTTAGAGATATTTTGATGGAACTGTTCTACACTCACTGCTTGTAAGCTCACTGAAAGTAGAAACTGTAAATTATTCAGCTTTCTGTGCTTCTGAATGCCTGGCATATTGCCTTGCCCATCATGAAGGTACAGTAATTTATAAAATAAATTGGTGGGCCTATGAATAAATAGTTAGACTGAGAATCATAAGACAACAGTAATATGACTATCCAGGCATCAATAAAATTTTCTTGCAAGATTCTAATGGGAGAAATTGAGAATAGTAGAGTAACAAACACATTAATATCATCTAAGAATTATTTCACTTAGATGAGATGAATAAGTGATTATGTTTGCCTGCATTTCCACTTTGGTTGTCTCAAGGGCATAACCTCATAATGCACATACACTGACAGAGTAAATAGAAAGCTCTTTATAGTGATTATTTAAAATTAATTTATTTCAATCACAATACTTAGGTGAATGAATTCTAATGTAAAAGATTGCATAGGAATGGGCAAGTTATATTGTTTTTGTTTTTAAAATCAGTCTCATCTGGTAAAGAATAACTATTTTTAAAATTTGGAAACTAATCTTTATATATTTGATAGATAATTTCTGAAAGCAAGTTGTCCTATACATCTGTGATTGTCTCACGAAAAAAAAAAATAGGCACTTAAATCTATACTCATTATCTAGATCACTAGAAATTTTCTCTTTAAAATAGTCTTTTACTGAAGAAAAATGCTCCTGAGAAGTCATTTGAATTATTTGCCTTTTCTGGAGTTTGCTTTCAACTAAGATTATGTTATGCCTTTGGCCTTTAGAGGTCATAACATGCATATCTTGTTCAAATACAAAATTTGGGGTCCATGTATTTTCAAAATATCAACAGGTTGTGTTTAAAGTAGCTGGGCTGAGAAGTCAGCAAAATTTGAAAATTTAATATTTCCGTTTCCAATAAAGAATAACAATTTACATGATAATATTTTGGAAAGGAACTTCACTTCAGATAATACGGCATCTCTTTGACAATGTAACTTATTTCTTAAGTATACAACTTTAAAAAATTTTTCAAATATTAGTTTAAATGAATGAATGACCTCCAAGGGTGTTCATAGAATTTATGTTCAGGTGATGACTAAATAAGTAAATGATAAAATTGTGAAATTTTTACTAAATGTTCTTTCCTTCCTTCTGATCCTTCTCTTCATGTTGAGGCTCCTTGAACCTTAATTATAATAACTTTTGTTTGTCCTTAGGCAGGTAGAAACTGCTAATGAACTATGTTAACTCTTTTTTGATGATGTTGTTTTTTTCCCTTGGTGTTGTTAGTTTATTTCTTTGGTTTTGGAAATATTATAATGGCTCTTAAAAAACACCTATTGATTTCTGTGAAAGATCTGGTCTCCTTATCATACTACCAAAGTTAGTATCTTTCATGAAAAAAATTGTCACTCTATAGTACTGCTTTTACCTCCATTTAAAAATATTCCTGAAAGTATTAAAAAAAAAAAAGGAATGTAACAAAAACATCAGTCCTTAGCAGACAGTAGAATTTTGTGATTTTATTTTCATTTATTTCTGGCAATTTACGTGTAGCTATGTATATGTCTAGCATGAGCCACATGATTATATAAAATGATAGCTTTCATGTGCCTAAGAACAAGTAAGAACTGAAACTGGAAAAATAGATAATTTTATTAATTTTCTGTAGGAGGCAAGTTAGCCCAAATTCTTTCATTGACGGCAAACAAAATTTGCTTTGAAATGGATTAAATATTATAAAAGGAGTTATGGGATTATGTAGCTACAGTCTAGGATAGACATAGCTTTAAGTAGGAATGAATCCAGGGATATGGAGGATATTATTAAGACTCCAGGTCCGTCCATTCTTCTCTTTCCTATGATTAGAGCTATTGCAAAATGTCATCACAGCTCTAAGCTCACATCCTCCTTACGACTTGTGATCCTAGAGAAGATAGTGGGTATTTCCTGATGGCACCAGTAACCCAGGGACAACTCTGACTGAGTCAGCCAAAGCTGCAAGGTCTCCTGTAGCAATGTGGATGATGTGACTGACAGATTTATCAAGTAAGGAAGGGGTGATTTTCAAAATATTATTCAGGTATGGCCATAAGCACCTAATATTGACCATAGTTAGGTGCCAATCAGTAACTCTAAAGGGTGCATTGATAAACATCCAAGAAAAGAGTCACCAAAAATGGAGCATCTGGCAAAACACTACTCTAAAACGTAACAAAAAGATGTATTGGAAAGAAGTATATATATATATATATATATATATATATATATGTATATACGTGTGTATATATATATGTATATACGTGTGTGTATATATATACATATATATGTGTATATATATATGTATATATATATGTGTATATATATATATGTGTATATATATATACATATATATGTATATATATACGTATATATAGATCAGATTTTGTACATATATTTATATGTATATATAGATCAGATTTGCCAGTAAGTATTAAATTGCTTTCTTCTCTAAGAGAGAACATCTAATTCCTTGCATAATAAGTCTTTTTGACCAGTATATCATTCATATTCTTTTCTCTCAACATTATCCTTTGAGAAATAATGGCCTTCACATATATATTCTCTTTCATCCATAGTAACATCTAACTGGAGGGGCTCAATATGTTTCTTCCACTTAGTTTTTTTTATTATTATTTTTCAAATAATCTATCACTAATGCGTTTTGCTCCTATATTTTAAATATGTCTTGAGTACATTATCATCATCCTACCTGTCACCACTTTAATTTAGGCTTTCAACATGGGGTGCTGTAGAAAATATCTCTAGAGTAGTTTCTGTGCCTACTTTTTTTTTTTTTTTTTTGCTTCTTTTGCGTGGTTACAAGGATAATCGTGCTAAATAGCTACTTTATATTTGTAGTTATGTAGATGGCCCCCATCAGCCACACGCGTGATATAGCGCAGCCTCAGTTGCAATAACTCCCCTGACCTTTTCTCTTCGTGCTCTGACAATGTAGCAGTACTTGTACTTCCCTTATTATGTTATGGTATTAGGTAGCTTCATGTATTGACTGATTCAATACAAAGTACCAAACTTTTCCTTCTGCTCTACTTTTCTGTCCATATTTAAATTATTGTACTTACACAGAGCACTTTATCTGTTTACATGCCTCTCTCTCGTTTCCCACATTAGGCTGTTTATTAAAAGCATAATCTGTGACCTTACTACTCAAAAGTTGTGTTCCACACCAGGAGTATTAGAATCACCTAGCAACTGTTTAAAAATGAAGAATTTTGTGTGTTTCACAGGCCTGATGAATCAGAATAAGAATTTTAACAAAACCTTTAGGTGACTCGAGCACATTTAAAATTTTGAAGAGCACGGATTTATGAAATATTCTTTTTACTTTAATAGCATGTGTCTAGCAAATAGGTTTTATATCTGGTATACAATACATAATTTACACATTTTGGATTTAACTGAGTTGAAAACAATTTATTCACATCATGATTTTTTTGAGCTTCGATCCAAATAATTGTACATTTTTTAGAAATATACTGGAGCCTTGCCCCCTGAGAACATAAAGACCCTATAATAATGCTGTATTCCCAGACTACATATTGAATACTAGGTTACTTCTCTTCCTTCAAATGTCAGAAAATGTCTTCTTGTTTCCTCTAAGCTCACCAGTGTAACCATGAAAGAGAAAATACTGGTGAGCAAAATATATTGGTGAAAGTTTAAGCTGAAGGGCAGACCACTGAAATAAATTCACTGCATTATTGGCCTTCAATTTTACAGCGTTTGGTCAGATCCTTCCACACTGACGCTGGGTTTGGGCACATGATCGCTTTAGCTAGCGGAATAGCCACACAGGTGATGTGGGCAGAGGCTTATACATTTCTATTTCCTCTCTCTTGCCCTTTATCTACATTATTAGAATCATGAGCAGAGCACAATAGGCCCATGTGTGGCAGTGAAAGCCCAGATACTACAGAAGGCTTGGCCAAGATAAGCAAAGCCAACTTGTAGCTGAGGAGCACCTGACTATAGACACATACATGAGCCCAACTCATCCCTGCTAAAGTCAGCGGAATAATCAAACCAACACATACAACCACAATCAAAATGATTTATTTTTAAACCAAATGTGATGGCTCACACCTGTAATCCTGGCACTTTGGGAGAATGAGGTGGGGGGTCCCTTGAACCCAGGATTTTGAGACCAGCCTGGGCATTGGAAGAATTTCATCTCTACAAAAAATTTAAAAATTAGCTGGGTGTGGTAGCAAGCACCTGTAGTCTCAGCTACCCTGGAGGCTGAGGTGGGAGAATCTCTTGAACCTGGGAGCTGGAAGTTGCAGTGAGCTGAGATTGTGCTACTGCACTCCAGTCTGGGCAACAGAGTGAGACCCTGTCTCTAAAAATAAAAATAAATTATGCAACATTATTGGGGCAACAGATAACAGCTACACAGTGAAACGTAGTTCAAGTGTCTCCTCAGTTTCAAGTGTGATTCATTCATAACTCAAATAATTGTTTATAGTTCTTAAGCTTAAAAATGAATAAAAAGTGTTCTCTACACTAAAGTACCTTAATAATTATAAATATTAAGATGAAAACATTCTGTTTACAGATATAATAAAACCACTTTTAAAAGTCTGTGAATCTCTGTCGGAACCTGATTAAGAATTATTTATTTTCTTCCAGCTGTACTTTCCTTATCTCTGTGTTCAGAAGTTCAGATAAGGTTGCTTACCTAAATATTAGGTCAGAGTTACTGAAAACAGTATATATATTTCAACATGCATATACAACATAGATATAACAGGAAATTTATCAAAATGTAAATAAGACTGTTATATAGATAACTGTAAGAAAGGAAGGACAGAAAGATTTTTTTGCAATGTAAATTTATCTTTTATTAGGTTATTATAATTCTTAATTAGGAAAGCTATCCTCAGGGCCAGGCGTGGTGGCTCACGCCTGTAATCCTAGCACTTTGGGAGGCCGAGGTGGGTGGATCACCTGAGGTCAGGAGTTCAAGGAAAGCGATCCTTTAGATTATACTTTTGCTAGTTAATTCTATCTTTCAAATGATTTGAATCACTTTTTTAAAAAAAAAATACAGAGTTGGAAAAATCTAGCTATTGTGCTTGTGTCATAATGACATTTAGGTGACCAATAGCTGAGGTATTTACACATGGATGAGGGAACAATGAAAGTTACTTTTCCTAACACTATATATTAGTTCATTTGAAACATTTCAATCAACCTTCTGGATAGTGGGGTGGTGAAGTGGAGAAAGTAGCCACTGAAAGTTGTCAGCCAACACTCACGGCAGCTGTGGAATGGGTTTATTGCTAGGAAATGAAACTCAGGCAGATTGGGGGGTCTTAATTTTCCTGATTATCAGATATCTGCTTTTGTTAGTCCTGCATATTTTCTACTTATTCTGCTTTATGCAATCCAATCAAGTCTTCCTTGCTTTGGTGCTTCAGCGGCTTGTGACTCTTTCACCAGATGTAATCCAAAATATCATTATGTGTTGTCCAGTCTACATAAGTGGGATGTCAGTTGAATGGCATAAGAATGAACTAAATGAGTCACTTAGTAAATTTTGAGTAAATTATATCACAACGCTTAAGAACAAATGGTAATGTTTTCTATTAATCCTCAGGTTATTCCTTAGTATATGCTATATGTTGTATGCATTTATCAGTTTCAGCTCTGCCTGAAATGTAGCTTATATATTGTTAATTATAGAACTACAAAATACATTTTATTTGTCTTCTAGATATTGTAATTGTAACTTTTGGAAAATAAAAATAATTGTGTTTTGTGTTTTAATGCATTTTCTAGTACATCTGTGATCATTTAAAAAAGAAACATGAAAGTACTTTTTATACTGTTTCTTTTCTCTATAACCCTATAAACTAAAATTTCCATGCTGCAAGAAGCTGGCTAATATTTTGGAGGAAAAATGTGTAGTGGAGTGTCTTATGTGTAAGAGAGTAGAAGTCTCATATTAAGCAAAATCTAGAAGAAATCTAGTACTTACGAAATGACAATGACACAAAAACAAAATGTCACTTATAGTTTTATGAAGTGATTCCTTATAGATTAATCCATCTTCAATCCAAATCACAGAGGCCAGCCATTAAAAAAGATGCATTCATAAAATTATGTAAAATTTAATATTTCACAAATGTTGTTTTCTGTCAATACAAGGGAAGACTCATGTCCAGTTTCAATTTTGAGAAAATTTCTGAAAGAACCAATATTTTATTTGCTATTTTGAGGAATATAATCTATTTTATTGTTTTAATATTTTTATATAGTGTTCAGAAATTCCTAATATTCTTCCTACTTTAATAGTTGAGGAAAACCAGTAAATTTCTTAGCCTATCTACAAAAGTCACACAAGTTGTAAGGAAGACAGTATTTTCAGAGCAGAAAGTGACAGAATTCTCAGCCAATTATTCTGCCTCTGTTTAAGAACATTTACCAGTGGGGTGTGGTGGCTTACACTTGTAATCCCAGCTCTTTGGGAGGCAAAGAAGGGCGGATCCCCTGAGGTGAGGGCTTTGAGACCATCCTGGCCAACATAGTGAAACCCAAACTCTACCAAAAATACAAAAATCAGCTGGGTGTGGTGGCTGGCACCTGTAATCCCAGCTGCTTGGGCAGCTGAGGCACAAGAATCGCTTGAACCTGAGAGGCGGAGGTTGTAGTGAGCCGAGATCGTGCCACTGTACTGCAGCCTGGGTGACAAGAGCAAAAATCCATCTCAAAAAAAAAAAAAAAAAAACAACATTTACCTACTTCATGACAGATTAGAAAATGCTATATCAGCCAGGTGAGTTGGATTGTATAATTATCTTCTGATATCAAGAAAACTAACAATCTGGAGAAATTAAAACCAAATGCCAACCATTAACCAAACAAAACACAAACACAAATTAAAACACCAAAAAAGCGGAAATATTAGAGTTTACTTCCCAGTGTCTTTATTTATATTATCAATTTTCATGTACAAATTGATTTATTTTTATGTGTAGCCTATGTAATATGCTGATAATATAAACCAATTCCGAGCAGCATTGTTGCATCCCTGTTCCATTAAAAAAAAAAGACAAATTGGATGTGACTCCTATTTTGTTCCCCTTTAAATGTTTATGCAACTACTGAAACCACATAATAAATTTTGCAATATATTGGTAATATTGGTTCCAAGTAAATAGCATGTAGTTAAATGTAAAAATATTAACAAAATAGTTTGTCATTAATAAGAATATATTGACAGAAATCAACAGGGTAAACAAAATAAAATTTTACCTTTTGATAGAAATTAAACAAATTTGACTCCGAGTAGGGCTTTTTTGAAAGAAATGGCAAATGCACTAGTATGCTGAGGAAATACCAAGACTCAAAATAATGTTTTCAGACTTAAAACAACATCTTTATGGAATTTTCTTCAATAATAAGTTGAATAGAATATATATAGTCTCCTGGGATCTTTTGAGTCATAATAAGTATCTTGAGAGGAGAAAAATAAAGTTATTTTCATATTACTATTTTTTTGGTAAATTGCACAATGTATATATATTAGTGATCAAAATTGCTATGCATCTTTCAGATATGAATACAAATAGCTTATACAAATAAAGCCCAATACTAAATTAGTTTAAAAGGAAAGGTGAAAAATATTGTCTAATGCCTTCAACATAACAATTAAGGGACTCATGGAACAAAGAGCTGAAAAAGCGTTTAAAAGCCAGCCACAGAAGTTTCCCTGCCAAAGATTCCTTATTCTCCAAGCTTGGAGTCATGAGTTAGTGTAATTGTGCCCGTAGAGAGAGATACGGAAGATACATAGTAGTCTAAGATTTCTATTTCAAGAAATATCCAGAGCAGAAATCAAAAATATCTCAAGAGGTTTAAAGAACACTTTCAAAAGTTTTTCAGCAGAGCATCTGGTGTCATTAAGTGGTCAGAGATGTTTCAAGCTGTATGGTCCCTGTAACTTTACTGTTGGGTTCACCTGCTTCAGGATGGATAGAATCCCTATCCTTAATGCTTCTTGTCTAGACTTAAATATTTAATGAAGTATTCTGGCAATTCCAGTCAAAATCTTAGGTCTTCAAAAAGAGCACTTCACCAGTTTGTCAAACATCATTCTGTCTTGATCCTTCATAAAACAAAATATTCTAGTTATTCCTTTATTTCAGAAGTCTTTATTATTTGATAATTTACATCTTCTCAAAGAAGAGAAAATCAACTTGAGAATTCATATTTCTTAGCTGACTAAACTGCTATATTGCAGGATTATGCCACTTAGACCCTTCCATATCAATTAGGTAGATTTAGAAGCTGAAATGTAAAGTTGCCACCTGTGATCAGATAAGTAAAGTAATAATCACTACACATCTGACCCAAAATTAGCAAGGGTAAGTTTATAAGGTATAACTTTATACATCATTAAAAACACAGAATAATACTGAGTTGTAAATAACTCTATAAATAATAGAGATAGATGGATGTCAAAATGGAGACTTTATCTAGCAGTTAAGAACTCTTGTGTTGTGTCAGAGTACTGATTTTACACCCATCTGCGTAGTTAGTATTAAACATGAGACCTTGAACAACATAGCACTTCTAAGTCTTAAATTCTTCATATTTAAAATTGACATTAACGATTGAGACTGCCTCATAGGATTACTGAGAATGTTAAATAAATTCCTGCAATTTAACATTTGGCACAATGCCTGATGTCTTATAGTTTCACACAAAAATAAAAATATGCTTGGTATTGTATTTTGTCATTTAGTTAGTGACTACAATAATCTAGACAATGTATTTTGTAATTTGTTGAATTATTTCAAATCATTATAGCCACACAGAAGGTTGATATCATTAGCCTGGTGATACAGATGTGGAACTTCAGGCTCAGAAAGTGGTTTATTGCTCAAAATTACATGTTTAGTAAATAGCTGCATAGTAAGAGAACTTTTATCTCTCTATTTTTTGTTCCCACAGATAAAATTGGAAAGAAGGGTTCTAATAGTAAATTATACCTCAATCATATGTGAACTTAATTGTGTGTGACCTTTATAGGTCTTGTTGGAATGGGGACCGATTTGTGGATCTGATGCCTCCTAAAGTACCAGATCCTCTCATTTCCAATTATTCCTATTTATATGACATAATAACTACTGCATCACAAAATGTAACTTCTCCAAATTAAACACTTGTTCCACAAATATGTATTTGTTTAGAACACAAATATCAACCAGAGAGTGATAAGAATTATAAGATATTAAGCTAATATTAAGATATTATAAGATATTAAGATATAAGATATTAAGCTATAAGATTTTTGATTATTTTTTAAAGATTTATATTCTTGTTTTCTTTGTTTCCAGGGAAGATTCATAACAATACAATAATACTGGGAGCATAAAACACTGGAGAAAGCAAAAATAACTGAGCTCACCAAAAATCAATTTCTAGTTTTATAATGATACTCACTTTCTAACTCATCTTTTTAACGAACTTTATATTAGTCCAAATCACTATTGAGGCTCTTTCTTAACTATTCTTAATTTTATCATAGATGCAGCCAGAAAAATCTTATATTTAAACTGTTGCAGTAGCATTGAAGTCTATCAATCCTATGTGACTCAATTAAACTTTCTATAAAATTTTTTATAAAATAAATGTGAAGGATTTAAAAAATAATGTTCTAGAAAACACTGGATTTATCATCTCAAGTTGTCATAGCCCATAGTATCATTTTACTTATTATAATGCATGTTTAAAGTTGTGCTGATGGAGGTAAAATCCAAGTCTCGAAACAAGGATTTAGATATAGAAGGAAATTTTCTGAGAATGTTATAGCAATAACAGCATAAGGTGTGGTTTCAGTATGATTATCAGATAATCAAAATATAATTTCCAAAGTGAAAGTCACAGTCAGGTATTTTAATAAAACTTAAAAAATGGAATTTCCTTGTAAGATAATTGAAGATTTTCAATTAGAGCTTATTACTATCATATTGTTTCCAATAAATAAGTTTTTACTCATATAGAGATAAAATCATACAATAATAAATAAATCTGAAGGTTTGTATTACTGAGAAATGGGGGCAGATTTTTAAAACTCCAGAACCTCAATAAGATAATTATTTTGACTAGTGTAAGGATTCAAAGTTTAGTTGTTGAGGCAATTCTTTTACTTCCTTATACCTTCTTATCACAAATAAAAATGAGGCAGAAACCTCTACAATGAAAACAATAAAATATCAATACAAGAGACTGAAGAGGGCACAAAATTGGAAAGACATCCCATGCTCATGGATTGGAAGAATTGACCATGTTAAAATGGCCAACTACTAAGAAAAAAATCCAGATTTAATATAATCTCTATCAAAATACCAATGACATTTTTCACAAAAATGGAAAACTCTAAAATTTGTATACCACTACAAAAAATCCCAAATAATCAAAGCAATTCTGAACAAAATAATAAAGCTGAAGTCATCACACTATCTGACTTCTTCCTCTGAAACGTTTCCAAATAATAGAAAAAGAGGGACTCCTACCTAACTTATTTTATGAAGCCAGCATCATCCTAATACCAAAACTTGGCAGAAACATGACAAAAAGAAAATTTGAGGTCAATATCCCTGATGAACATCGATGTGAAAATCCTCAATAAAATACTGGAAAATAATATCCCTGATGAACATCGATGTGAAAATCCTCAACAAAATACTGGAATAAAGTAGCACATTAAAAAGCTTACCCATCACAATCAAGTTGGCTTCATCCCTAGGATGCAAGGTTGGTTCAACATACACAAATTAATAAATGTAATCCATCAAATAAACAGAACCAATGATGAAAAACACATGATTATCTCAATAGACACAGAAAAGGCCTTCAATAAAATTCAGCATCCTTTCATGCTAAAAACATTTAATAAACTAGTATTGATGGAATGTATCTCAAAATAAGAAGAACTATTTACGACAAACCCATAGCCAATATCATATTAAATGGGCAAAAGCTGGAATCATTTCCTTTGAAAGCCAGCACAAGACAAGGATGCCCTCTCTTACCACTCCTATTCAACATAGTATTAGAAGTCCTGGCCAGAGCAATCAGGCAAGAGAAAGAAATAAAGCGTATTCAAACAGAAAGAGAGGAAGTTAAATTGTCTCTGTTTGCAGATGGCATGATTGTAAATTTAGAAAACCCCATCTCCTCACCCAAAAACTACTTAAACTGATAAGCAACTTCAGCAAAGTCTCAGGATACAAAATCAATATGCAAAAATTACAAGCATCCCCATACACCAATAACAGACAAACAGAGCACCAAAACATGAGTGACCTCCTATTCACAATTGCTACAAAGAGAATAAAATACCTAGTAATACAACATGCAAGACATGTGAAGACCTCTTCAAGGAAACTACAAGGCACTGCTCAAGGAAATAAGAGAGTACACAAACAAATGGAAAAACATTCCACGGTCAGGGAGAGGAAGAATCAATATTATGAAAATAGCCATACTGCCCAAAGTAATGTATAGAGTCGACGCTATCCCCATCAAGCTACCGTTGACTTTCTTCATAGAATTGGAAAAAACCACTTTAAATTTCATATGGAACTGAAAAGCCCATATAGCCAAGACAATTCTAAGCAAAAAGAACATAAGTTGGAGGTATCATGTTACCTGACTTCAAACTATACTACAAAGCTACAGTAACCAAAACAGTATAGTACTGGTATTAAAACATATATATAGACCAGTGAAACAGAAAAGAGGCCTCAGAAATAACACCACATATCTACAAACAACTGATCTTTGAGAAACATGAAAAAACACAAGCAATGGAGAAAACATTCCCTGTTTAACAAATGGTGCTGAGATAACTGGCTAGCCATGTGCAGAAAACAGAAATTGAACCCCTCCTTACACCTTATACAAAAATTAACTCAAGATGGATTAAAGAATTAAACATTAAGACTTAAAATCATAAAAACCCTAGAAGAAAACCTAGGCAATACCATTCAGGACATAGGCATGGGCAAAACTTCATCACTAAAACACCAAAAGCAATTGCAACAAAAGTCAAAATTGGCAAATGGCATGTAATCAAACTAAATAGCTTCTGCACAGCAAAATAAACTATCATTAGAGTGAACATGCCACCTAGAAAATGGGAGAAAACTTTTGCAATCTATCCATCTGACAAATATCTAATATCCAGAATTTACAAGGAACTTAAACAAATTTACAAGAAAAAAAACAAACAACCCCATCAAAAAGTGGGTGAAGAATATAAACAGACACTTTTCAAATGAAGAACTTTATGTGGTGAACAAACATATGAAGAAAAGATTATCATCACTGGTCATAGAGAAATGCAAATGAAAACCATAATGAGACACCATATCACGTCAGTTAGAATGGCGATCATTAAAGAGTCAGGAAACAACAGATGCTGGAGAGGTTGTGGAGAAATAGGAACATTTTTACACTGTTGGTGGGAGTGTAAATTAGTTCAAACATTGTGGAAGACAATTTGGCGATTCCTCAAAGATCTAGAATCAGAAATATCATTTGACCCAGCAATCTCATTACTGGGTATATACTCAAAGGATAATAAATCATTCTATTATAAAGACACATGTACTTGTATGTTCATTGCAGCACTGTTTACAATAGCAAAGACTTGGAACCAATCCAAATGCCCATAAATGATAGACTGGATAAAGAAAATGTAGCACCATGGAATACTATGCAGCCATAAAAAAAAATGAGTTCATGTTCTTTTCAGGGACATGGACGAAGCTGGAAACCATCATTCTCAGCAAGCTAACACATGAACAGAAAACCAGACACCACATGTTCTCAGTTATAAGTGAGAATAGAACAATGAGAACACATGGACACAGGGAGGGGAACATCACACACCAGGACCTGTTACATTGTGAGGGAAAGGGTGGGATACCATAAGGACAAATGCTTAATGCATGTGAGGCTTAAAACCTAGATGATGGGTTGATGAGTGCAGTAAACCACCATGGCACATGTATACCTAGGTAACAAACCTTTACTTTCCGCATATGTATCCTAGAACTTAAAGTATAATAAAAATATGTAAATACATAAAACAAACAAACAAAATAAACAATAATAAGCTATTTGCAGCAAGATGGATGGAATTGGAGAACATTTTGTAAAGTAAAATAAGCAAGACAAAGAAAGACAAATATCACATCTTCTTGCTTTTCTATGGGAGCTAAGAATTTTGATCTCATAGAGATAGAGAGTAGAATGGTGGTTACCAGAGGCTGGGAAGTGAAGTAGGGGAGGAAGAGTTGGTTAATGGGTACAAAAATACGCTTTGAAAATGGGTATCAGTGCTAGTGTTTGATAACAGAGTAGTGTACTACAGTTAATAATTTATTGTATATTTTAAGTTGCTAGATGAGAAGATTTGGAATGTTTCCAACACTAAGAAATAATAAATGTTTGAGGTGATGGGTATTCTACTTACCTCAATTTGATTATTACATGTTATATGTATGTATCAAAACATCATATATACCACATAAACATGTACAATTATGTATTGATTAAAAATGAGAATTATGACAAAGGTTCAAAGAAAAAAAAGAACAAAGAAAATAAGGCAGAAAAATCATCAAGGCTCAAAACATCATACAAGAGAGGATTTTTTCTGACCTCTGTTGAGACCATTCAAAACACCAGGTTGTTACAGTACATTCTCCTTTGAACAAGTGATGACAAAGTAGGTTAGAAGCAGCTACAATTCTGCTTTCTCTTAGCTAGAAAACATGTGGAGCAAAAATTGGACATACACAAAGTTAGCCATAAGCAACATGCCATTGTCTGAACTCTGAGACAAAGATGCATTACACATGCACACATCTGCACACCACCATATGCTTCCCAGATTTTTGCTAAAGAGGAACCTAATTTTTTGTGATTCAGAAGACAGCAAGTTGTTTAGTATAGCTGCAGAATGAGAAGAATCTACAGAGACTAAAGTCACAAAGAATTGCTGGTAGCAATTGCACATTTCAAGACTGAAAATGGTTTTTAATATATGTATGTTATTTGAAACAAATTTTGCTCTTTCTCCTTCCCTGTATTTTTAATTCAGGTAATATAATCTCTTCTTGAGTTTCACAATTCTAAACCACACTGCCAAATGCCATGTGGTCTTAATAAAAATAAATCTACTTCATGCAGGAAAACAAGAGAAGACATTTTACCTTTTAAATTCCTTTTCAATATGTTTCTTTCTTAAATACTTGTAGGTGTCTATTCCTTAAAAATATACAAGTAAGAATATTATGTTAAAGATACTATATACATATCAAATATAAGTAGTATATGAGTATAACTTTTAGCAAGTAATTTAAAGATTCTTAAATATTGTCTTTATCGGAAATGTTCAAATGTAGCCCAAAGCATAGGTGCCCAAAATTTAACTGGCTGGTAAATGGTATAAAATAACCTCATGCCCATAGAACCAGTAAGGGTCTGAGCCTCCTCTTCCAAATCAACCAACACACAGACGCCATAATCAATAGATACCATCAATTTCATTCCTCATGAAATAATTCCATTTTAGATTGATAACTATTTTTACAAATTACCCAACCAGTTTTCCAAAGAAATTGCCAAGGGCCCACCCACCAAGAGGGAAAGAACAGTACCAAATCTCATGAAGCAACTTGGTGTAGACATCTGAAGATTTTCAGAGCAGCACCAATTTTATCTATTTGAATTCTAGGCTTTGGAGCAAGATGTTATTTTCAATACAGGGATATATTTAAAAAAAATTAGGAAAATTATGAGACAGAAAAGAATGTATGGTGAAACGATATTAAGTGATTTGCCAAAGTCAAAAAATTTGTGATAGGGCTAAACTATGACTCTACTCAATGTCATGCAGACCAACCACATGGAGCTATCTCTCTGAAGTTTTTAAATAAATTAAGAAAGAAGCCCCTTAAATGTATACAGCCTACTTTCTCCTATGTATTCAGTTGAACCTGATATTTTTAGCCTATGTTCAAAATAAAAGTTCAAAATTAAGGAACTGATAACCCAGTGGTTAGAATTATTTATATAAATATTGGAAACTCTTAGAAAATAACATATGTGTTTCAGCAACATACACTTAAGCACCAAACTAAGAAAATAAGGTAGGAAATATCAATAAATCAATAAAACAATCTTTATTTCCGTATACTTGTGTCCTCAGTTACACTAACCTTTATTTATCATTTTAAATGTACAATTGAAAACAGTATAGTCTGATAAAATTATATTCTGGAACTCAAATATTCTTATTCTTAAAATTGAAATATCTCAGTTTAATAAATTTGTTCAGAGATATGATTGTCTTTTCAAATATATTTCCTTTATTAGTTGGTTTTTCTAGCACCCTTTTCACATCTTTACAGAATGACAAAACGTCATTTCTAAACCCATCCTTCAGATATATTCGACTAGGCTTTTAAAGCAATTTAGAAGAGTGCTGTAACTGCCTAAATTGAGAAGCTAAAGTAGAAAAACTCAAATAAAGTGATTTACAGTCCAGAATTATTCGCAAAACTTTTAGAGTAAGATAAACTTTTAAAAGGCTAATGCTCAATACATATGTTAAAGTTCTAAAGTATTTTGTCAAACAAAAAAAGTACACTGGCGAACGGGGCAGTCAGTTTCCTTAAGCTTGAAAATTCCATTTCACTCAAATTGGATACAGTAGTTAAGTAAAACAATGGGGCTTCTATTTTCTGCCACATGTTATTTTTTTTAAAAAGCATATACAAGAGCTGTCACATGAGCAGCCTGTTTGCCTACTCAGTGCAAAGTTTTATGTTTCTGAAAGGCCCCCGCCCACATCTCTTAATGCTGAAAATAAATCAATTTCATCTGTTGGTTGTTTTATTTCTAGTGGTTTTTTTTTTTCTTTCTTCCTGCTTCCTTTTAGGCCAGTTTTCACAAAGCCATATGGCAGCTGAGAGTAGCAAGGCAGCATGCTGTATTTTCAGTTCTTAACAAAAGGGGCTGTGGGATCACAGCAACCCATGAATACATGAGGCATGGCCATGTACAGAAGGGCCTCCAGCCCTGTCAGTGAAGGCTGCAGGGGAGGCTGATGGAGCTGGTGCTGCTTAAACAGAAATACTGAGTGCTTTCCTTGCACATGTCATTGGCATTTGTGTCTCCACATTTACTTCATCCCTTCCTAGTCAGTTAGATGCCAAAATCCCATTAGCTATATTAATGACATATGTCTGGAGGTAGAAGTATGTGACCGAAAAAGAAAAGCACAAATTGAGCATTCTTTCTATTCATTTCTGATATTTCCATGAAAAGACACGAGATTCCCAGCAAAGATGGTGTCAGTCATGTTTTTAAGCGCTCAGAATCCACTCAGAAAAGAGGCTGTAAAACACAGTGACTTGTCTTCACCTACTAGAGCTTTACGCTTTTGTTCTCTAGTCAGATAATATTAGCCCTCTGAAGATTTAAATAACAGAGCATATTCTTAGTCTTTGAATCATAAATTTTGATATTGAGATGTTCACAAATTCCCAGTCACACTGACTCTTCACACATTCATGAGTGCACACCCATGTGCGTGCACACGCACATATATATATATACCTATCTATCCTTTGTATATTTAGACTAAATCTATATTTAAATATTAAAGCTGCAAAGCTTTGACTGTTAAGTTTCAAATCCCTTTAGACATATAAAACAATCATGTCATAAGATGAACTAGTAAATGTTTTTGGTGACCATTTGGAATAACATGTCATAATGTATATGAAGACAGTGATCAAAAAGTTTCAAAAGGAGTAAATAAGTAATCATGCTCTTTCCTCTCACACCATTGCTTATTTGGAACCTTATCTTTACAATGGCAGGGGATTAGCAAGATGGGAAGATGTAGTGTATACAGAATAGGTATCTGTCTTACATGAAAACTGGAGTGGAAAGGAAGATATAAGGAATAGCTCTTACCCTTTAGTTTTTAATTCCTTTTAAATATCTCCCTCCCCACCATAGCTAGACAAGTTGGAATGTACCAGTGCAACTGCTTCTAATCCTGCCCAGCCTCTGTAAATTCTTTACTCAGTAATTGGATATTAGAATTATTATTTAAAGAAGCAATAAACACTTAGATATTTAGGTCATAAAAGAATTAGTGGTATGGAGGGAGGGGTTAGTGGAGAATTAATTATTTACTATTAGGGAAAATATGGCAGTCATGGACAGGAGCAATTTGGAAACTTAAGCAAATGATCTCAAACAAATGACTTATGGTAAATGAATCAAAGTGATATTCCACTCCAGAGAGTCTTGAGTAGATAAGTGAGTACACTGTGCCACACCAATACACAATAGTGATTATTCCATCATCCTAAACAAAAGTGTACACACATGAGTAAAGATGTTATTATTGCTGAATAGAAATTACAATGGTTAATAAAATATTTGGGACATCTGATAAAGACAGTACACATTGTGATCAATTCCTCCCATAAATGATAATTATTTAAAAATACTGCATCAAATCAATCATTAACACAACCAAAGTGAGGCAAAAAAAAAAAACAAAACTGAGAAACGTTTATTCTTGAAGAAATACTATTCTATTGGGTAAGGAATGTGAATGTGTGGTGTGGCTGTTTAAGTCTGAATGAATTCTCCAACTTGAGATCTAGTGAAGGAAAGTCACTGACTTACCACCTCAAGGTGACAGATGATCAAATTTGGGAAAGGAAAAAGAAAGCCATGGAATGGCAAAAATCCAAAATTTTATTATAAACTCTGCCCAAATCTCTGGCTAACCTATTACTACACAGGCCCCATGTAAGTTTCAGGCAGCCTGAATGTCGATGATAGACATGAGGGAAGATTTCACCCTTGAAAGATACACAGGCTGCTGTGAGATTCGAGAGCCTGCAGCAACTGTGACTATGTTCTTCTCCCTGGACACGGTATGGGGAGTAGAGGGCTACAACCTACTCTGGTTTAAGGTCAGAGGGCTGAACTCTGGACTGAGCAGCTGGAGACTTAATGGGAATTCCAGAAGATAGAGTATCACAAAAAAGTGAACCCCAAAATCTTAATAGAAATTCTAAACAGCTCCATGGCTGACCTGTAGACTGTGCAAACACAGAGATGCCCCTAAGTAGCCAGGCTAAAAAACGAGCTGCAGAAATGCAAAAAAATAGAATAGAGGCATCAGCTATTAAACGTTACAGGTAGACAAAGCTCACATTTTAAATTTAGTCAAGTTAATTGCTCACTAGAATAAAAAATAAACAGTATGCAGAAGAACAAAGAATCCACAGCCAAAAATCCTATGATGGACAGTGTCTCATTTTTAGCCAGAAATGAATAGACAAAGAAAAAAAAATATGACTCATAGTTTAAGGAAGATAAAAGCAGTTAATAGAAACTGACTCCAAGTGGGTTCAAATATGATATTTAGTGAATAAGGACTTCAAAGCAACTATTATATATATGGTCAATAATTATATAAAACTGTGTTTTTTTAAAAAAAACAATCAAAGGACAGTATGAAATTAATGAGTGAACAGAAACTCTCAACAGAGAAGTGAAAATTATACAGTGGAAAAATCCAGAGCTTAAAACTGATTAACAAAGATTTACTAGAATATTCAACATCAGATTTAATATGACAGAAGATAGATTCAATTTGCTTGAGACAAAATAAAAATATGCAATACTTAAAAAAAGAGAAAAACATGAATTAAAAACACCAGTTCCTTAGACACCTGTAAAAAGCATCTAACCATTTAATATGCACACTTCTAATATAGTATCTAACCATCTAATATACACATCTAACACATGTGTAACTTAGCACTAAAGAAAAAACAAAAGAAAAAAAGTGAAACAATGGCTGAAACATCACAGATTTGGTGAAAAATATAAATTTACAAATTTGATTTCAATGAACCCAAAGCAGAATAAAGATAAGTGAGCACACTGGAACTTCCAGTTCCTCATTCTGCATAAGGAATTTGAATGTCACCACTCAGTTCCAATAACAACCTAAAAGCTGAACAGAATGGAGAATCAACAACTCTCTTTGGATTCACAAGAGAGGTGAGGACACAGGACAAACCACTGCCCCCAAGATTGGAGAGCCAGACAGAGGAACAGAGGGAGTCACAGCTTACTCGTGCAGAGACTCAGGAACTGAAACCTTTGCAGGAACCAGTGCTGGGGCAAGAAAATCTGAAACGTGATTAAGTCCTGGAGGCTCAGTGTGGACATGCCTGTGAGTTAAACACTCCAGGTTGACCTAGTCATGGAGGGGCGCTGTACGTTTCTGAGTCTTATCTTCAGAAACTTGACCAGGTTCTTCAAGTAAATATCAGAGGAAAAGACTCTCCACTTCTGGCAGAGCCTGGGGAAAGACAGCCATTGTGAAATGTTTCAGAGCACTCTGTTCTTCTTAACAAGGCCTGTGCTCAGGAGAAACTTGTTAGCAAGAGCCAAACTTGATAGGATAATATCAGAGCCTAATCTATTTTGGAGTAAGAAAATACCTAACTTGAACCTTTCTAGTTATCTTGTCCATGTTAAGGGGGAGAGAAATAAACTGAGAAGCTGCACGGTTCAGTGGCTCACTAAAAGAGTGAGACCTTATCATCGGGCAGTAGAACACTTCCACTTCCTTCCCCTTACCACCACACTACTAAAGCCCTATAGATGGCAGTTCCTTTTACCTGGTCCATCATGTCCAGCTATCAATAAAAAATTACAAAGCACACTGAAAGGCAAATAATACAACTTAAATAGACAAAGCAAGCATCAGAGCAAGACCTGTCAGAGATGTGGAATTACCAGACTGGAAATGTAAAACAACCATAATTAATATGTTACAGGCTCTAATGGATAAAGTCAACAGCAAGCAGGTTGGGTACGGTGGCTCACGCATGTAATCCTAACACTTGGAGAGGCCAAGATGGAGTTGGAGACCAGCCTGGCCAACATAGTGAAACCCATCTCTACTGAAAATACAAAAATTAGCCGGGTGTAGTCACGCACACCTGTAGTCCCAGCTACTTGGGAGTCTGAGGCAAGAGAATCACTTGAACCCAGGAAGCAAAAGTTGCAGTGAGTCAAGATTGCGTGATCTGCACTCCAGCCTGGGCAACAGACTGAGTTAGACTTTATCACACACACACACACACAGAGAAGTCAACAGTAAGCAAAAACAGATGAGCAATGTGAGCAGAGCAATGAAAATCCTGAGGGGGGGAAAAAAAAGAAATGACAGAGGTAAAAAAAATAAAAATAAAATCGTAACAGAAATGAAGAATCCCTTGATGGGCTTGTTAGTAGACTGAACACTGCTGAGGAAAGAATCACCAAGCTTGAGGATATCTTAATAGAAATCTTAAATACTCAAAAACAAAAAGAATAAAGACGGGAAAAAAAAACAGAACAGAATATCCAAGAACTGTGGACAACTACAAAAGGGGTAGCATACATTTAATGGAAATTCCAGAAGGGAAAGAAAGAGACAAAAGAAGAGAAAAAAAATATTTGAAACAATAGTGACTGATAATTCTTCTAAATCAATGACAAACATCAAACCACAGATCCAGCAAGCTCAGAGAACACCAAGCAGGATAAATACCAAAACAAAACAAAATCTGCCTAGGCGTATCATTTCGAAGCTATAGAAAATCAAAAGTAAAATAATAATATTAATGATAATATCTAAAAGGAGCCAGAGAAGAAATTGTTACCTAGAGGAACAAAGATTCAAATCATATGTAGCCTTTCAGAAACTATCCGATGAGATAGTAGAGTGAAATACTTGAAGTGTTGCTATGGTCTGAATGTGTCCTCCAAATTTCATATTGGAAATTGATCACCGGTGGGATAGTTTTAACAGGTGAGGCCTTTAAAAGGTGATTAAGTCATGAGGGCTCCTCCTTTATGAATTAGGGCCTTTATAAAAGAGGTTCCAAAGCTTTTAGTTTTGTTTTTTTTTTTGTCCTTTTGTTCTTTCACTCTTTCGCACCCTATAAAGATTCAACATTTGCCCCTTCTGCCATGTGAGGATGCACATAGAAGTTCTCACCAGACATGGAATGCTAGCACCTTGATCTTGGACTTCTTAGACTCCTAAACCGTAAGAAACTTCTCTTCTTTATACATTACCTTGTCTCTGGTATCTTGTTATAACAGCACAGAAAGACTGAGACAAGTGTTGAGAGGGAAAAAGACAAACAAAAAAAACCCAGGCTATAATTCTGTACCCTGAGAAATTGTTCTTCAAAATTGTAGGAGAAATGAAGAGTTTCTCAGACAAACAAAAAGTGAGGGAATTTGTTGCCGGTAAACCTGCCTCAGAAGAAATGTTAAAAGTTCTTTAGAGAAGGAAAAAACATCAGAAACTCAGATTTACATTAAAAAAAGGAAGAGCATCCAAGAAGGGATAAGTGAAGATAAAAATTATTTCTTTTGCTTAATTGACCTAAGAGATAACTCTATTCAAAATAATAATGGCAGCGATGTAGTCAATTATGTATGCTAATGTTGTTGCATATATATGTTTTTACTTCTATATAAGTGAAATGAATGACAGCAGTGATATAACAGAAAGGAGGGAGGAATTAGGATAATCTTGTTATTGTGGGTACTCATGCTACCTGTAAAGCAGTACAGTGTTCATTTGAAAGTGGTCTTATATTAGTTGTAAAGGTCTTTTGCTAATTCTAGGGCAGCCACTAACAAAAATAATAAAAAATTACATACCTAGGTGATATCCTAAGAAAAGAGAGTAAAGAAAATAATATAAAATGCTCAATTAAAACCATAAAAGGCATAAAATAAGTTGACAACAAAAATAACAACAAAGAACAAGGATAACAAATAGAAAACTGTAACAAATATGGTAGATATTAATCTCCTGACATCAGTAATCACTTTGAGTGTCAATGGTCTAAATATATCAATGAAAAGACAAAGATTGTCAGAATGTATTAAAAAATAAGAACACAAATCTATGCTATATACCGGAAATCCACTTTCAATATAAAAACATACACAGCTAAAAAGTAAGTGAGTGTAACCAGTATTGCATAAACTCAATTGATAAAGCAGTGTCAGAGTGTCAGATGGTTGACTCCAATTTTGGAAGTTCTGTGGGTAAAATGCTATCAAACAGCATTGAATGCTACAGAGAAATCTTTCATGGAAAGAAGGGCCAACTGATGTAGCAAACTTCCTTGTTTTGTTTTAGCAAATTGCCACAGCCACCCCAGGCTTCTGCAATCCACATCCTATTAGCAGCGGCCATCAACATCGAGGCAAGACCTTCTACTAGCAAAAAGACTATGACTCTGTAAAGGCAGAGAACATCCTTGGAGTTTTTTAGCAACAAAATATTCCTTACCTAAAGTATGCAGACCTAATGCTATTGCACACTTAATAGACTACAGCATAGTGTAAACTTTACTTTTATACGCACTGGGAAACCAAAGAATTCTTGTGATTTTCCTTATTGCAATATTCACTTTATTGTGGTGGTCTAGAACTAAACCTTGCACTATCTCTGAAGTATGCTTGCACTTTAAATCATCTCTAGATTACTTATGTCTAATATAGTGTAAGTGCTATTTAAATAATTTTTATACTGCATTGATTTTTAAATCTGAATTGTTTTTATTACATTGTTATTTCTTCTTTTTTCAAATATTTTTCATCTGTGGTTGTCTGGTTGTGGATGTGGAACCAATGAATACCAAGGACCAATTGTATTGACTTTAGTTAGTTAATAATAATGTGTCAAAATTTATTAAAACATTGTAATAAATGTGCCATGGTAATAATAAGGGAAACTGGGTGGAGGGGAGTGTATGTGAACTCTCTATACTCTCTTTGCTACACACACACACACACACACACACACACACACACAAAAGGCACAGCATAGACTGCATAAAGTCAAATGAGAAAAGAAAATCTTTTCTCAGCAAGAGAAAAATAACATTTTATATAATTATATCAGCAATGCAATTAATAGCTAACTTCTCAGCAGAAGCAATGAACACTTAAAAGATCATTCAAGCACTATTAGGACACTTTTAAAAAGTCAAGAAAAAAGATGTGGTAGTCTAGATAATTAAACAGATATCCTATTTTTCATGTTACTACAAGTGACAAAGATTGTAAAGTTTCTAATACCACATAACAAGTGCACCCTTTCCTCCAGCCACCAGTATCTAATTTTCTTAAAGCTCTCATTGATAGTCGTTTTGAGAGCCATCGGGCTTCTATTAATAATCTCTTACTTTTTGGTTTTATTAGCTCTTACTTCATGGTTTGTCAAGCTTCCTTTTGTCTGCTTGCCACTTGTTTGCAAAGCCACACACACACACATACATAAAATTAAATGTTTTACATAAAACACATACAATTAAATGTTTTATATATGTTAAATATATATACTTACCAGAACCCCACTTACAGGTATCAAAGTCTGCTCAAACAAACCCAAAACTTAGTGACTTGAATGACAACATTAATTTTACTCACAAATCCGCAGATTGGCCAGGGTTTTTCAGAGAGAGTTCATTTCTGCTTCCCTCAGGATCAGTCAGGGAAATTTGAGGACAGTGTTAGAATCATTTGAAAACTCATTCTGACAAATAACAGAGGTTGATGCTAACTATTGGCTGAGTCTTCAGCTTGTCCTGGGGCTGGGGCTGGAAACCCTGCACATGGCCAATCCATGTGGCTGCTTGGATTCTGTATAGAAGGAAGGCTGTTTTCTAAGATCAAGCCTCCTGAAAGGATCAGACAAAAGCTTTATTTCCCTTATGAGTTAGACATGAAAGTTACATAGTGTTACTTTTGCAATAGTTGAACCCCACCATATTCAAGAGGAAACAGCATAAGCTCTATCTCTCAATTGTGGAAAGAACATTTAAGATAGAATGTATCGGTGTATCCATCTTTGGAGATTATCATCTGTCACAACAAAACTTTTTTAATACAAGAAAATGAATCCCTAGTTGATTAAGCCATTATAGTCAGATTCCTATAATACGTATATATTCTGTTTTGGATACATATTGTATATGTTTTGGTTTTCATGTTTAATATGTCTCCCCTACTAGACTGTAAACTTCACTAGGGCAGAAATTATTTCCATTGTAGGCTGGGTGCAGTGGCTCAGTCCTGTAATCCCAGCTCTTTGGGAGGCCAAGGCAGGCAGATCACTTGACAGCAGGAGTTCGAGATCAGCCTGGCCGACATGGTGAAACCATATCTCTACAAAATACACACACACACAAAATAACCAGATGTGGTAGTGCATGCCTGTAATCCCAGCTATTCTAGAGGCTGAAGCAGAATTGCTTGAACCCGAAAGGTGGAGGTTGCAGTGAGCAGACGTGGAGCCACTGCACTCTAGCCTTTGTGAGACACTGTCTCAAAAATAATAATAATAATAATGATAATAATAAAAGAAAGAAATTATTTCCTTTGTTTGCAATCTAGCCTTTTTGAGACACTCTCAAAAATAATAATAATAATAATAATAATGATAATAATAAAAGAAAGAAATTATTTCCTTTATTTGCACATTGGCTCTTCATAAAAAGTTTTTTAAAGGAATACATGGAAAAACACTGAAGCAAAACAAAGGCTTAGAGCTTTGGGAGTTAAACTTGTTTCACCACAGTCAAGTATGAAGTTCCATGTTGTGTTACACTCTGACCCACAGTCACCTTGGCACAGAGCCTCAGGGACCTAATTTGCTTCTGAGGCTTAAAGGTGGGTTGGTTTATAGATTGCTCAGGAATTGTAAGTGTGTGTTTGTGCATGTGTGTGTGTGTGTGTATGTTTGTGTCAAAGGACAAAAGCAAAGACTATGAAAACAGACAGCAACCAACAAAATGAATTCATTTACTTGGCAATAACTTTCTAAAGACATTTTACTGGCAACCTTGATGTGCTCTACAATTTCCTAATGAAGCAAATTTTATGTAACCCTGAACTTCTGCATTAGGGCCAATTGAAAGAGGTAAGAGTGGTTTTAAGTCAGGTGATATGACATAAAAACGTTTTATTTTTTTATAAGAAACTATGAAAAGCAAGGTTATATGAGAATATCTAAAATTATCTATCCTGAAAGCATAAGACACCCCCAAATCATAGCAGTAATGTCATTAGTCATATTATGTTCACTAGAAATAAGATAAACTGTTGCTACTATTGTTAGATGCATTGTTTAAAGTAGTATTGCCAGAATGTCATACACTGGATTGCATAATATTTACACCCATGTCTCTTCCAAAGCATAAATTCAGTAATTTTTTTTAAATGTCTCAATAGAAAAAAAAAATGAAACATTTTTCCCCTATGACATGTGCAATTACTTCACCGTCTAAGGAATGCATGTTGTAAATACTGGATTTGTAGCAACACCTCAGATAATTACACAGTTTTAGGGGTACTAGGCAGGAAAAGAATTGCTGACTGTCCACACAATGCCCTCTTTTATTCACTACGAGTCTCAGAAGAATGCTACCATATAGGTTAACTATGTTTATGTTGCTCTTAAGGAGAATAAAGTTAAAAGGCAATATTCTTTTTAACAAGCTGAACCAACTTGCTGGAAAGAAATAGAACCTTATAAAGATTGGAATAAATATCTTCAAACCAATATGTTATTTGAAACACTATTTTACATGGTACTTTCATTTTTGTCTCACCCTCACGTAACTCTGCAAATAGCTATTCAATTCAAACTGTCTCAAGGGTAAAAGTATAAAGCTCAATGTTTCTGTTGGATTTAGTGGAGCTCACAGAGCATCTGGATTTGTTGGTCGTGGCATTCCCTCTTAAACACTCAAGTGTCTGTGTGAGCCGGTTTATACCAGAACGATTCAACAATTCAGGCTTTCCTTTTGTATGTAGAAACATCTGTTTACATGGCTTCAGTCTGAATGAATAAGAACATGTTATCATTTACTGAAAAAAATGACAAGATGGTATATAGCTTTTGTACCTAGTAATCTTTATTCTACTCATATATTTTAATACTTTAATAAATTGTAGAATATGGCCTAAATCTCTTTGCTTTAAACTACTTCTAATGTAAATATTCATTCAGAAAGCATATTTCAAAAGCAATATTTTTATATATTTTAAAAACATAATTTGTTTTTTATGCCTAAAGTTTAATCCTATAGTTAATACTATGTTGTTCATTTAAATTTGTTAAGAGAATAGCTCTCATGTCAAGTGTTCTTACTGCACATACCTACACAAAATAAAGCAAAGGGATTACAAGGAAAACTTTGGTGGTGATAGTTTTACCTAGATTGTGGTGATGGTGTTGTGGGTGTATGTGTATGAACAAAAGTGTCAATTTGTATATATTAAATATGTGCAGGTTTTTATATTGATCATACCTTAATAAACATATAAAAAATGTAAAGCAAGGCCAGGTGTGGTGACACGCCTGTAATCCCAGCACTTTGGGAGGCTGAGGTGGGCGGATCAACTGAGGTCAGGAGTTCAAGACAAGCATAGCCAACACGGTGAAAACCCATCTCTACTAAAAATATTAAAAAATTAGCCAGGCGTGGTGGAGGGCTTCTATAATCCCAGATACTCTGGAGGCTGAGGCAGGAGAATCACTTGAACCCAGGAGGCAGAGGTTGTAGTTATCTGAGATCGTGCCATTGCACTTCGGCCTGGGAAACAAAAGTGAAACTCCTTCTCAAAAACAACAACTATATATATATATGTGTGTGTGTGTGTGTGTGTGTGTGTGTGTGTGTATAGATAGATGCAAATGCATCATTAGGAACATTCGCATTGTTACATCTCCTTGTGTATAGAATTTTGCAAAATTTAAATCAAGAGAGAAAATAGATAACATAATAATCAATTAGAGAGAGACTTCTCTTTACTCAAAGTTTGCGCTACCAACTACTCTATATATATATATATATATATATATATATATATATATATATATATAAAATAATGGTATATCAACAAATAGAGTAAGTTTAAAAAGAAGAAGATGTGGTGGAATAATTCTCTGTTGCTTCATCCGATGTTGACTGTTCCTTTCCCTATTTTGTAAATTCAAGGTTTGACTTTTTAAAGTTGGTGCATTTAAGAGAAAGGAAACAAGAAAGAAAATGGGAAAGGAATGGAAAGTACTTACTTCATTTACACTCGCAGTTTTATGGCATTGCTAATTTCTAGATATGAAAGTCCTCTAAGCAAATAACTCATTAGCAAGTCAGCAGCACATCATTACATTCTTGAGCAGAAATATTTTGTGCAATCTAAATAGAGAAATAAAAGTAGTATTAAAAATAATGCATATGGCCAGGCATAGTGGCTCATGCCTGTAATCCCAGCACTTTGTGAGGTCAAGACAGGCAGATCACAAGGTCAAGAGATCAAGACCATCCTGGCCAACATGGTGAAACCCCATATCTACTAAAAATACAAAAATTAGCTGGTTATGGTGGTGTGCATCTATAGTTCTAGCTACTTGGGAGACTGAGGCAGGAGAATTGCTTGAAACTGAGAGACGGAGGTTGCAGTGAGCCAAGATTGTACCGCTACACTCTAGCCTGGTGACAGAGCTAGACTCCATCTCAAAAAAATAATAATAATGCATATGAGACAGATAAATTTGTCTTCACTGTAGGGTACAAGAACCACTGTGCCTACATAAACAGAAGAAGATAATTAGATGAAGCAATTCTGCTCCTGAAAAGTTTTCATGAGTTCTTTGGAAATTAGCAAACCCTGAGACTATCTGGCCTTCAGTCTCCTCAGGCTGGATGCAAGAATTTCCTTGGTTGTCATTTGCAACTCCCCGCTCATCTTTTAGCATCTGGAAATTTGACCAATTATTTGACCTGAGATATTCTCTCCCATTCAGGTGGTTTCCACTGATAAAATCAAAGACGAACCTTTTATCATTATGCGTCATGAGTGAATTCATCTGGAGTATATATACTCATGTATTCTTTTCTGGAGTAAAATCTTGGAGCATGTGCTAAATTCCTGTACAAGATTTCTTCTCCCCTATTATCTGTGTGGCCTCAATTCAGGTCCTTGATGAAGTCCCAGGAGACATATTTCAAGCTCTCCTCTTGATCCACTTGAAGCCCTCCTCTATATGAAGTGAGAGACAGGGGCCTGTCTATCACAGCATCTTATAGTTGGGGTGGGGTGAAGAAATGGGATTCAGACCACAGCAAGAGTTCTCTATTCAAAATTCTTTTCTCCCACTCAACAAGCCTTCTCTCTGACTCAAAATTTCTTTCCCGAGCTGCTAAAGAAAAAAATGATTCAGTTCAGTATTTCCTAGGAACCTCAGCTGAAACTAAGTAAAAGGATTGTTATCTATCATCTTCTTCCATAGTTATAATCACATTCTTTGAATTAACTTAGGAGTTCTAGATAATCCATTGAAGGAAAGTGACTTATGCAAAATGATAGAACATGAGATCATATTGCAACCCTGACAGCAATAGAGGTGGGGAAGAGAAATTAACTGTACAATGCATGGGAAGAATGTTCTTATTGAGAACATATTTTGGAAAAAGAGAAAGGTCAAGAAAACAACAAGATGATTAGGACCATTAGAATTGTTACACCTTCAATGCTATTGGCCATATGACTTTGGGGAGTTTGCTGTGTCTTCAGCATGCAACTGCTTTTATCTGTAAACGAAATGAGTTTTAACATTCACTGACAGGGAGACTAATCGTTCTTGAAATTTTATCATGTGACAAATCCTGTGACAGGCATGTCCAAATGGATAATATATACCAACAATCCTAAAGGCTATAGTAAATAATTTTTCCATTTTATAAAGAAGTAAATTTCCACATGAAAAGCTAAGTTTTACTCCCAGAATAACTTATTGAGTAACAGGGCACTGTTTTTGTCCAAAGCTTATTGTTCCAGAAAGTTTGTCTTTTCATGGACTAGGAAGTTTTTACTTACTATTACTATAGTTTTAGAAATTTAGAATGAGTCATTTGATCTAGGTAAGTCCTACTGAACATTGTATATTTCCTCTAAGGCCCATATTACATGTCTATTTTAGCTATGATCTTGTTAATAAGTGTATATTTAGAATTTTAGCCCTAAATGGTAAATCAATTTTGAAGATTGTATAACCGGTAATGTTATAGAACTACCAAGTTCGTACGCCCACTGTGTAGTAACATACCAATACACCGAGACAGAAGAGTTTGCAGCAGAGGAAGAGTTTAGTGACACAGAATAGCCAAGTGAGGAAATGGAAAAGACCATAAAATCAGTTTTCCCAAAGAGTTCTGGGCTGGGATTTTAAGGAAATAATGCAGGGCAAGGTGCTGGAAAAACGGATTGTTGATCGGTTAGGATAAGGGAAATGAAATTAACAGGATACCGAAACTGTATTATTTGCTAAGTCAACTCCCTCTGGGGTACTTCAGACCAGTTGGTACCCAGAACCTGAAGGAACATCTCAAAGGGAAAACAACATTTGACAATGTCCACATTGTTATATACAGAGCAGTTAAGGGAAACCATAATCCTGTGATAGAGTCTGAGTGATTCTGGGCCACAGGCACCAAACAGCTATGAGGAAGAGAGTCAGAGAGCAAGCTGCCTAGTGATTAAGGTTGAACGTGCTGCAAGCTTGGTTTATTTTCATTTCTCCCCTCCCTTCTTTCCTGGTTAATTTTTAAATTTATGGGGATGGTTTCAGTAACTCAGAGAAACTAAAAAGAGAAAAAATCTGGACCACAATATTGCTAGATTGTATATTTTGGGTTAACCTAAAATAATTGTGTCAAAAATGTTCTAGTTTGGCCTGGAGAAGATATCACTTGCCAGTGTAATCACAAAGAGCATGGGAGCCTGCTGCTGGAATGAAAGGATGGAAGAAAAGAGTGAGGAGACAAGTTTCCTGTATCACCAGGCTTTGCCATCAGTTTTGAGTACTCAGCAATCTTTTGTTAGTTTGAAAATCCTTCAGTTTAAAAAGGTACTAATTGCTTTTTGTTGATTTGATTTTGCTTAATTGACATCTTTAGTAGTAAGCAGCAGACAGAATTTAGCAAGATGATTAGACTGAATTTACAATAAATTTACACAAAATACGTAATTTGTGATTCATTTTTTCCCATTATCATAACTGTAGTTTTTAATATGCAACTGTGGATCTGAACTTAAGTTTTTATTTCTCATGTTTTTGTTGGCTTTAGTGTGTAAATGACACACTTTCTCATTTATAGTTAAATGCTGTGTTTGGTTCCCAAGTCCTTTTCTGGCCTACAGCAACTTCACCTGAATATACTTCCTTAAAATGTGAAGAATTTTGTTAAGAAATAAATTCTTAAATTTGAAGTAAACTATAGTGACTTTTAGATTGGTGACTGATCTTCAACAGTTATTTCACACTGATGCTTAATCACTTTAGTGTTTTTAACCAAACATCCATTTTTAAAATTAGTTCTTCAAGATATAGCTTTCACCGAAGAGAAAAGCCTAAATGCCTATCTTCCTTTAATTGTTTGGTTAGCCAGGGAAGAAGGAGGTACATGCAAGTGAAGTTCATTGTGATGGTTAGTAATAACTGTTTTCTGAGTATTAGTGATAACTGTTTTCTGAAGACTATCTAGGGCAAAAAATGAAATAGTGAAATTCACAGCGGTTTAACTTTCTGTTTTTCTTTCTTTTTTTTTTTTTTTAAAAAAAAGTCTTTCAATGTATTTCCCTTCTTTGCCCCAATTTCATAGACCATGGTCAAAATTGCAAGTTTGGCATCTCGAGTTTCTGGGCTATAACAATTTTTCCCAGCTTGTAGAAGATTTATTTTTGCTAAAATTCTATTACTCTAAGCTATTTCTCTCAAGGATTGTAACAATTCTTCTAAAAACAGATCAGCAGCTTTCAGTATAATCTTACTTCATCTAACTGGAACAAGGTCCGCTTCTGGTAAATCCTGCAACTGAATGTGACAGGAATAGAAAACTCTATTTCAGTGCCTTGCAGAGTGTGATAAAAGGCATTTGGAAAGTGATTTGGATTATTTTTATTGTTTTTTTTTTTTTAGACCTAGGCTTAGTATTAGCTTTTGTTCTATTTTATTTTCAACAATGATTTAGAATGACAGCGTTTATATTTTAAGTAGAAACAAATTAAAAGGCAGCTCTCTTTCAAGTGTTTGCTAAACACACAAGGAAACAAAGATCTTTTAGAAATATTTTAATAGTATATCATTCAAATAATATAAGTTCTGAAATAAACGCTGAATTCTACACTCATCTATGTTCATTCACAGATAGCTATAAACGTGTACATGTTTACAGCTTGGTACTGCCGATACTAAAACTAAAAAGAAAAAAACTACCTTTGTCTTAATATATATGTGAGAAAGAAAAAGGGAGAACAGAAAAAAGACAAAAAAAGGAGAGAGAAAGAGGTTAGCAAGGAGGAAAGAAAGGAAGCAAGAGAGAACTAAAATCATTTGAACTATATTCATTTTAATAGTCTATAATCACATGATAAGATTATTTAAAGCTTAATTTGGTCAAGAAAGTTAATTTAAAGAAAGCTTACTTTAAAATTTAATTCAAGGTTTAATTTAAATAAATGAAAACTCTTGATGCATACCTATTCCTTAAGATAAACTCCAGAGAAGTATTAATTACCCCTATATAAGAAATCTAAACAATCTTCCTGACTACATAGCCAGGGAGTGATATAACCAGCTCTGTGACAAATTAAAAGATAAATTTTTTTTTAATTACATCAAAATTTAACGTCAAAATTGTCCATGGATTGAAGTTGATGTCCATTTTCTAAACTTCTTTAAAATGTTTACAACTACAGGAAAAATGTACTCTGAGTGTATTACAACTAATTTACAATAGAGTTTATATTAAATGCTGTAAGGATTACAAACTAATGAATATCCAAGTCTGTTAAGAGACTTTTATTCCTTTATTCCTATCTTCTTTCACCTCTTTCCTTCCCCCTTTTTTTCCCTATTTTTCCTACATCTTCCTTCTTTTTCTCTTCTTTCCCTCCCCCTCATCAGAACAGTTGTCACTTTTTCTGTACTTAGTAGTCCTACTGCTGTTCCTGTACAATACTGAATACTTACATGTGGTACCCGGAGTTGCCTCCATAGCTAGTCTACATTCTAACTTTTATTTCTCCCATTTGTAAACAAGGACGTTGAGGTTCAGTTGGCAGAGAAGGCTAACTTCAGTGCTATGTCCTTTCTGCTGAACAATTGTATTACAGTATCTTGTAACTGGTGTAAACCATTGCAAAGACATCTATATGTTTATAATGTGTCAGAGTAAACAAACATTAATTTTTTTTAACTCTGAAAGTTAGAGCTTGACTTAGTTCATGTTGCTTGAACTTTTCACGATAAGGGGAGAAAAAGGGTACGTTGTTCTTCAGTATCTATGGAGGTACTGGTTCCAGGAACCCTGAGGGTACCAAAATGAGCAGATGTTAAAGTCCCTAATATAAAATACTATGGTATTTGCATATAACCTACACACATCCTCCCACACAGCATACATTATAAATAATCTCTAGATCATTCATAATACCTGATACAGTGTAAATGCTACATAAATAGTTGTTATACTACATCGTTTAGGGAATAATGATAAGAAAAAATCTAAAGTGTTTAGTTCAGATACTTTTTTTTTCAAATATTTTTGATCCATGATTGGCTGAATCCACAGATGTGGAACCCATGGATAAGGAAGGCCAACTGTATATAGCATATTTCTTAGACCTATCATTAATACAGAGTTTTGAAAGACAGAGTAAGCAGATATTATTTTGAACTCTGCAGGACTCACACAAGTTTTTTTTTTATGCATTGCCATGAACATCATGACAGAGTAAATAACAACCATAGTGATTTGAAAGTCCAAAGTATCCTTTCGATTGGAATAGTTGTGCTATATTAATCAGAAATATTTTATACTAATTAGCTCCATTCCACATAAAGTTAGAATAAAAATGAACAATCTGGGGATATATAGACAATCAGTATAAATATTTCTTGCCTCCAAATTGGGAGTTTAGAAAAATGTTAGAACATTAAATATGTTCATACTCTATGAAATAAAAGTAATTTTCAATTGCATATACGTATTCATTTCTGTCCTCAGATTTTTTTATACTAGATGTAAAAATGTTATGTACTCCAAAACATTTTAATGACATAAAAATAACCAATTAGAAATGTGTAGAAAAAATATTAGACAATATAGGACCAATTAAATAAAAGAGTCATAAAACAATATTCAAGGAAGGGAAGGAATTATTGGAAGCTGTGAAGGTTGTTTGTTTTATATTGTTTGTTCAAGGACAGATCATCTTGGATTAAGATAAAGATATTAGAGGATATTCCTGAGAGAAAAACAGCTGGCTTAATATGGGGTCCTATGTAATCAGATGCTGTGGAAACAGAATTGGAAACCAGACAAGGAACAGAAAACAATATAGGGCTCCCTATTAGAAGAACCACCAAACAACTACACAGAAGATGACCAAGAACCAAGAGCTCATAAAATAAGACAGCAGAGAGAAATGGAAGATTCAATAATTTCCAAACAAGAAATCAACAGGGCATTTCAGAGAAGATGTGAAGTAAGCAATCAGAGGAAGACATTTACCCCTGGTTTAGGTAAGGAAAAAAAAAAATAGCTAACATGCAAAAGTCAAGGAATATATAGACAGTTTTACCAAGTCAAAATAGTCAGAATGTTTCAAGAACTAGTCAAATGCAAAGGATTCAGAAGTACATAAATATCAGATGTTAAAACAAGGTAGTGGCAGGACACAGTGGCTTACACCTGTAATCCCATCACTTTGGGAAGCCGAGGCAGGTGGATCATCCATTAAGGTCAAGAGTTCAAGACTAGCCTAGTCAACATGGTAACACCCCCTCTCTACTAAAAATACAAAAATTAGCTGGGCATGGTGGCCTGTACCTGTAATTTCAGCTACTTAGGAAGCTGAGGCAGAAAAGCCACTAGAATCTGGGAGGCAGAGGTTGCAGTGAGCCAAGATCGCACCAGTGCACAGGTAACAGAATGAGACTCTGTCTCAAAAAAAAAGGAACATGGTAGATATATCTATATATTAAGTAATCATAGTAGATGACCAATGAACTGGGCTTAATTTTACTTTGAATTTCAAATAACGTTTGTCTCAAAGGTATGCTTCCTGCTGGGGCAAGAGACAACCTCTGAGTAAGGAATGGTTAGTGCTAATAACATCAAAAAAGCACATTATACATGTTAGTAAGTGGGCATCACTAGGGACAATGAAAACTGAGAGCTCATTAGATGTCAGCAAAAGTTAATAGAAGAAAGGTAAATGCAAATATAAAAAGGAATTGTTGGTTGAGCAGAAGTATCAACTAAACTAAGTTATCTTCTGTTATAAAAAGATTCTAAAACTTATAATTACTCAAACATAATACAAGCTTATTTCTTCTTCATGTCAATAGTAACGGGTGATACCATTCTCCATGAATTCATTCAGGAGTTTAAGTTAACAGAAGTTCTGTGATGTTTTAGCACATGGCTGTAAGTGGGTTTATCTTCATTGCAAAGGAGAGAAAAACGTTCTGACCTCTAGCAGTGAAGAATATGTTCCTCTCAAATCTCTGACTATGGAGAGTGAAATTGACTATGGTCTCAGCTGCTGTGCTTTGAAAATCAACACTGCAATTATGCCACAGTACCCACAGGCTACTCCCAACTGGTGACTGGGCATGGCAAGAATACTAATGTTACCAAAATGCCAAGGGTTTTGTCTAGGTCCTGTTGCATAGAGCCAATCAAAGAGACAGTGAGTATTGCCAGGAAATAAGGCTTTATTTGGATGCTATAGCCAAGGAGTTGAGCTGAGAGCTATGTCTCCATTCTATCTCCCCCACTGATTTAAATTAGGGGTTGATATAGCAGTAAAGAAATGTAACTACAAGTGGAAAAATATGAATTAGGAAGAGGTAAGGAAGTGGAATTGGTCAATAGGCAACAGGTGGTCAGCGAGGCAGTCATGTTGGATAAGGGGTCTGGTGTCTCATTGTCCAGATGTAGTGATCCAGTCAATTTTAGTTTCTTGGTACTCTCTGGGAGGTCTGATGATCAGTTTTCTGAGAAAGAAACTTCCATAAGGCAAATGCAATTTTCTCAAGTTTTAAGATTGGGAGAGTCCAGTTCCACATTTATTCAAAAAAACTGTAGACATAAATTCTATCAGGAAATTAGACTGATTTCACTAAGGCAAGACTACTACTCTGAGAGACAAGCACCCCTGTAATGTGCACCTTTGGCTTGAGAACTCCTAATCTGCTTTAGTGAAACTTTCTTAGAATTGCACTACAGTTTAAGACTTTTCTATACAATTTTCCTTCCTCCAGCATCTCTTCCATAGGAGTCAGACCTACATCAAGTTCTAAGCAGTCTCCCAGTCTCTTCTGACTCCTCATTTTCCCTCAGATGATTTTCCCCGAAAAAGCACTTACATGTCTAAACCTGTCTGCTATCTGTTTTTCAGAGAATCCAAATGAATGCAAGGAGTGCCAGAACACAGGCGGTAAAATAGGATCTGGTAGTAGGTCACTCACTAACTGGCAGGCAAAGAGGATGTCATCTTGAAAAATATGGGGAACATAGTCCCTGGCACATTGTACAGAGAAATGCCTTTACAGATTTAATGATTCAGGCAATTCAAAAATATTATGGCAACAATGCTTAAAAGGCATCAGAGCTTATTACTGTAATTTTGGATTATTTTCCTACAGAAAAATAATATGAAATTCAGTTAAAGACTAAACATGACAGCCAGAGATACTCTATAGTAGCTGATAAAAAACTCCTTATACAGCCATGGAAAAAAGGATACAACTAAGCATCCAACATGACTAGGGGCACGTTCTAGGGATACAAGGATTTATCACCCTAGCAAGGACCCTAGGGAGTGGGACACCCTCACCACTAGAGTGCAATAGTTCTGAAGGGAATTTGAAAAGGCCAATAGAAATTAAAAATGTTCAAGCTCCTGTGATTCATAGTAGAAGAGGAATAAAAAGGCCAATAAAGTGGGCATGGTGAAATGAATATATCATATGAGGCCAAATAATACCACCATGTTATCTTGTTATCTTCCATATGAGATATCAAAACATATGCCATTTCCCAAGTCCATCAGGAATGTGCTGGTGAGAGGAGAACCAGCCTTACACAAAAAATACGGTAGTGGCCCTCCTCTGCAATCACAGAGCTTTCTCTTTGACATCTATGATAATGATGTGCCAAGAAGTAACAGGAGTCAGATGGCAGTATTTGGCTGCCAGAAACCAGGAGCCCAAAATTAGTGTATGCACATCAACATTTAAGGAGCAGCCAAAAATTGCTGACTGGCAGTGTGTTTGAAGATGGCTCATAGACAATGGCGTCTCTGTGGGAAAATAAGACACATAGTCAATAAAGATGCTTCTTAAAATAGACAACCGGAAAAAGGCAAGAATGAAGAGACAGAAAGTTGAAGGCAGTTGTCCCAGTAAAAAGTCAGCATTACTTGGCCAATCCTCAACATAAAGAAGTGGTCAGGTGTCTCGGAGAAAAGACCAGCCATACTGTGGCAAATATATATTGTAATCATTACCCCAGGTCTTTTCCAGAGGAACCTAAAGTCACTTATTCTGATGAGTATAGTGAAAAGGAAAATACACAAACGTTTTGTTGTAGACCTCTGGATCTAGCCTACATTGATACCCAGAGACCTAAATTAGCACTAAGATTCGCTGTTACAGCAGGAGATATTTAGTAGGTGGAATGATCCCCAAACAAGGCAGTTGGGATCTGGGAATAAGAATCTATTCTTATTGGAATCATTCCACCAGCTAAATAGACAAATGACTAGGCCAGTAGCCTTTAAGCAGTCTTTATCATTGGCCCACCTAGAAGTAGCATGATGAACACATTAACAGAATAACATCTGTGTTCAAGGCAAGGGCCTGTTTTAGTCCAAAGTCTCCCACTTTCCAATCCCTGTCCACTATTTCCTCTGAAAGTCCAACATGTCGGCAATAGAGACCAATGCTGTGTACCCAAGAGTGGGCAAGGCCAAGTAGAAAGCTCTGTTACTATCTTCCTTAGCAGCCAAAATTTAAATCAAAAAGAGTATTTTATCCAGGGATAAGGGATGATGGAGATTAGTGTTACCATTAAAGGACCACAGGATGCAGAGCAATGGTCTTTAGCCTGTCTTTGTTTAATTCACCACTGTCTCTTGCAGGTGGATCCTGTAAAATATATGTAGATTGTAACTGGATTAACCAAGCCCCATTCCCAAACACTGTGGTATGTGTTGTATCATTGCTAGAGTAGAATAATAAGGCATCAAGTACATGCTATTGAGCATAGATAAATCATTAGTTAAATAGATTTAATTTTATTCCATCCAGAAAAGAACAAAAACAGTTTGTATTCACTTAACTAGACAACAAAATTCATTGACAATTTATCCTCAAGGCTATACTAATTCTCATGTCTTATAATATAGTTAATAATATGGTTGAAAGAACTTTAGACCACCTATACATCCCAAAGAAGAGCATACAGATCCATAATATTGATAACGTCACACTGAATTTGCTTTTTCATAATTTCTTTTTTGTACCAATTTTCTGATTTTTAAGTTGACAAAAATTGTATACATTTACGTTGTGCAACATGATGTATTGATGTATGTATATATTGTGAAATGGCTAAATCAAGTTTCATGCACATTTTTGTGGTTAGAACACTTAAGATCAGTTCTCAAAGCAATTTTCTGATGTACAGTATATGTACTAACCATTGCTGCCATGATATACAATAGATCTCTTGAATTTATACTTTCTGTCTAACTGAAACTCTGTATCCTTTGACCAATCTCCCCAGTTCCCCATTCTCCAGCCTTGGAGAACCACTATTCTACTCTCAGCTTCTATGTTTAGATTCCACATACACATAACGTGGTATTAGTCTTTCAGTGTCTGGCTTACTTCACTTAAGATAATGTTGTGTAGGTTCATCCATGTGGTCATATTGACAGATTATCTTTTCTTAAGGCAGAATAATATTCTATTTTATATATATACATATATATATACATATATATATATACATATATATATATATGTATATATATATATATATATAGCACATTTGTTTAACCTGTTCACCTATTGATGGACACTTAGGTTGTTTTAATATGTTGGCTATTGTGAACAATGCTGCAATGAATATCTGAGTGCAGATATCTCAACTTACTGATTTCCTTTCCTTTGAATACATACCCTGTAGCAGGATTGGTGGATAATATGGAAGATCTATTTTTAGCTTTTGAGGAAATTCCATACTGTTTTCCATAACGGTTGTACTAATTACATTCCCAGCAACAGTAAAAAATAGTTCCCTTTTCTCCACATCCTTGCCCACATTTGTTATTTTTAGTCTTTTTGATAATAGCCATGCTAACAGGTTGTGAGGTGACAACTCCTTGTGATTTTAATTTACATTTCTCTGATAATTAGTAATATTGAGCATTTCTTTCATAAATCTGTTGGCCATGATGTCTGTTCAAGTCTTGTGCCCATTTAAAAATCAGGTTATTTGTTTTCTCACTATTGAATTGTTTGAATTCCTCTTATACTTTGGATACTAACCCTTATCAGATGTATGGTTTGAAAATATTTTCTACCATTCTACAGGTCTTGACTCTGTTGGTTGTTTCCTTTATTGTGTACACTTTTTAGTGTGATATAATCCAATTTGTCTGTTTTTGCTTTTTTGTTGCCTGTGCTTTTGGGATCAGATCCAAAAAATTATAGCCCAGACCAATGCCATGGAGCTTTTCCCTCCTGTTTTCTTCTAGCGGTTTTACAGCTTCAGGTCTTATGTTTAAGTTTTTAATACATTTTGAGTTGATTTTTATAAAGAGAGTGAGATGAGTGTCTAATTTCATTCTTCTGCATTTGAATATATGGTTTTGCAAGCATCATTTGTTGAAGACACTGTACATTCCTCACTGTGGGTTCTTGATATCTTTGTTGAAAATCAATTGACTGTAAATGTGTGGATTCATTCCAGGATGCCCCATTGTGGTTCCATTCGTTTATGTGTTTTGCTTTTTTGTAACTTTTGTAAATGAGAGTATTTTCTTGATATTTTTTTCAAAATAGTTTATTGTCAGTATATAAAAACACTACTATTTTTGTATGTTGATTTTATACTCTGCAACTTTACTGAATTCATTGATTAGTTCTAACAATTTTTTGGTGGCGTCCTTAAGATTTTCTATATATAATATCTTGTTATCTACCAACAGAGACAATTTCATTTTCCCCCCATTTTGGATGTTTTATTTCTCTCTTTTGCCTAATTGCTCAGGTGTGGACTTCCAGTACTCTGTTGAACAGCAGTGGTAAGAGTGAGCAACCTTGCCTTGCTCCTGATTCTAGAGAAAAAGCTTTCAACTAGTCTCTATTGAGTGTGATATTAGCTGTGGGTTTGTTATATATGGCGTTTATTGTGTTGAGGTACATTTCTTCTCTGCCTAATTTGTTGAGGGTTTTTTTTTTATGATGAAAGGATATTGAATTTTGACATCTGTTGAGATGATTATATGATTTTTGTCCTTTTTTCTGTTAATGGTGTATTATATTCTTTGTTTTGCACATATTGAACCATCCTTGCATCCCAGAGATAAATTCCAATTGATTTTGGTAAACTATCCTTTTTATGTGTTGTTGAATTTGCTGCTAGAATTTTGCTGAAGACTTTTGTGACCATGTTGATTTGGGACATTGTCCTATGATTTACTTATCTTGTATTATCCTTGTTTCTTTTCCAAAATTTTTGATGAATTTTTTGTGAATGCTTTCCTTAATTTTTTAGCCTAAGAAATAATATTTTACACATGGAAACATTATACATGCTTTAAATTTTTTAATTCAAAAGCACTCTTTTTAGTAGGACAATTGGCTTGTTGACATGTTCAGTACAAAATATCCCCTTACATTTTATTTCATTATATAAGAGGCTGATTAAGGACACTAATTAAGGACACTAACTTAGCAGCATATGGAGAATATAGAGTGCTTTTGGCATTATGCGTGTGTATATTTGTGTGGTGTGTATGTTAAAATATGAACAAGACCAAGTCCTTGCTCTCAAAAGTTCCAATTTAATAAAAATAGAATAGAAAACACATTTTTATTTTTAACTTTACCAAATAAATATAATACGCCTTGCATGTTATTAATATCATTATTGAGACACAAGCAAAGTGCTGGAGGATCTATCAAAGTAAGCTACGCCTCCATGACTTATGAGTACAAGAGGCAGCCTCTAAGGGGTGTGATATTTGAGTTTATCCTTAAACAATAGGTGGAATCTCAAGACATGTAAATGATAAGAAAGAAAATACGTTCTAAAAACATCAATAATATGATTAAAAGAAGACACACCAGATACAGAGAAAGTCTTTTTTGCTGTGGTGCAATATGGAAGTATATTATATGTGGATGGATAGAAGATTGGGCCAATCTTCTAAGGGGCAAATGATAACTGGTGTTCAATTATGAATTGGGCACTATTTTGATAGCAGTATGCTATATTTAATCTCAAACTAATGTAGGATGTATCTGAGTTTAGAGAAGTATAAAAGAAGAAGAGGATTTATTAAAATAGAGTTGAATTCCTCTGAATAAGGAGGAGTCATACAGAAAAGAAATAGATGTGGAAAGAATTTTCAAGTTAAATTTATAGAATTTAATAAAATACTACCTAAGTGGATGTCATATAAAAAGGAAATGAAAGATAAAGGTGACCTCAAAGTTTCTAATCAAAGAAACCAGTGAAATTTAAAAGTGGAGGGAGAAAGAGGAGGACTTGTTGGTTTATAAGATGATTTTATCAATCTTCTCTATAATTAATGGGTGACTCTATTTCAGGCACTGACCCTATATCTTGAAATGCTATAAATTAAAAAGAAAAATTTTAAATGTACAAGATTTGGTTTAGATTACATGAAGCTCTTATTGTTTCTCATGTCAATATACATGCATATATATTAAATATTTCCAATGAAGGACAAAGATTGTCAGAAAATATTAATAAAACCATAATTAAAAGAAATAATGCTTTAATATAATTATAAAGAAATATTGAAAATTAAAAGATAAAAAATTCACCTTGCAAATACTAACCAAAGAAAGTTAGTCTATTTCATATCAGACATGTCAGATGTTAAGGCAAGATGCATTACCAAGTTTAACAGTAACATTTCATAATGATAAGAGACAACTCACCAAAACCATATAACAATTCTAAATTTGTGTGAGGTAAGTAATGTGGCCTCAGAATAAATAAAGCAAAAACTAATGGAACTAAAAAGAAAAATAGATATTTCTAAACTGAAAGTGAGAAATTTAAACATATCTCTATCAATTATTGATCGCACATGCAGACAAGATATAAATTAGAATATAGAAGATCTAATATCATGCTTAACAAGTTTGATCTGATATATATGTAAAACTTTGTACCCAACTACTACAGGAAAAGAAAAATGATTCAGTAGAGCAGTCTCCTTTCTCAATTTGTATAAAGCCAGATACATTTGGAAAATGAATATTTTGAGCCTAGGGTTATTTTCTTGATCTCGTTTATATTTTTTGAGTTCATAAAAAACAAGTATTTAGAAAAGAAAATACATTGTCTTAATAAATCACAGATTTAAAACTTAAATATTTTATCAAAATAACATTTGTTTTCTTAATGGGAGATTAATACCAACCTTCTGTCTTTAAATGTTGGCTTTCTGATTCTTCTGACTCTAGATCAGATTTATGTCTGAATATAACACAAAATTTCACCTATCTTTTTAAAACTTTTGTAACATTCAGAAAGAAATTTATAAGATCAGTAATCATCTCAATGTCTATTTATTCAATAATGCTGAAGAATTTGCTACATCAGGGGTCAGCAGACTACAACAAGCAACTTGTTTTTGTAAATAAAGTTTTGTTAGGACACTTCTGCACCTCTTTGTCTATGTGTTATCTACAGCGGCTTTTACATTTCCGTAGGAGTTATGAGTAGTTGTGACCAAGAACATGTGGCACATAAACCTGAAATACTGACTCTCTGGCCCTTTGAAAAAAAAAAAAAAACTGCCAATTTCTGATCCCTGATCTATGTGTTTTAACAAGCAGAAGTTAATTTTCAGAAATTAAGAAATATGACTTTTTTAAGTATAATACTTATTTTTGCTTAAAGATTCACAGAAAGATCAGTTGTTGCAATGTTCTGATGGTTAAATTATGAATCCTTTGTATTAGAAATTACTGTATGTAAATACTTAATGTTTGGGATATTAACTGGTAACTTTAACAAATGGGAACTAATTTTGCAAATATTGTAATACATATGAAAAATGTGTATGTGTATAAAATTAATACATCCTTCTCCACATTTTGGAGTTAATATTTGGGTGAGAGCATTTCCGGGAATCTGATTTAAATATTCAGTTAACTCTCAGGACCAACACACAATGAAATGAATAAATAACATTTTAAAGCAGAAAGAAAGACCCTATCATTCATAACTGTCTTCCCTATTCCTTAGCATGTGCTTTTTTAAAAAAATAATTCCATTAGTGGAATAGTGAATGCATCCCAAATTCACTTCACCGTGTATTCATTGTAAAAAAAAGAAAAAGAAAAAAAAAGACAGGGAAAATGAAATCACAACTGTACACTTCTGGAAGCAATTGTTCTGTAGGAGTCAGACGGAGGGTCAGTACTGCTTTGCCAGAATACCAGAGGATCATGCTATTGAAAACCGAACCAACATAAAAAGTGGTAAAGAGGGAGAAAAATGAATAAAAATTCACATTATTGCAGATTGTGTAGTTTGTTGCCATGTGAATGGTCTTCATTTATGGCTAGAAATTGCAAGACTGCTGGAAGAGTGGCAATTATACCTTGAAAATAAGAGACTGCAGTAATACCAAGACAGATATTAAAACAATAATGTGATTTAAAGGGTGTTTTTTAATACTTAAGGCTTCCCAATGTCTGTCCTTCAAGGTGTGGAAACATACATTACTTTTAAAATTTAATGACACCTATCTATATATGTTTTATGCTCCATGCATCTTGTAATAATTAGGAAAAAAACTGTATCAGACACAGATTAATATAGAGACTGTATTAATCCCACTATGCATTTCGTTAGTTTATGTAGCTATCAGACAAATGCTGACAAAAATGGAGTAGATCTGGAAGATATGATTTTGAATTCACATTTGAGGCTATGGGTACATTTCTGGATCTAAGTATATCCTTTTTTTCTATTGTTTCTTATTATTGTAGTGGTGACAGTATATCCTTGTTGTATATGTATGTGTATTTATACACACTTATTAATAAATATAATAGGTACAAATTTTAATCACAGTGTCAAGCATTCTTGGGACACTATTTTTTTAATTAACTGTGAGAAAAAAACAGTGACAAGTTAAGAAAATATTGACAATTTAGTATCTCATATCAAGTTGCAGCTTTCTGTATTGTTTATGTAAAGAAAAACAATATATAGTAATGTCTGTCAATATCAAAAGATGAATAGATAGATAGTTGGTAGGATAGATAGATGGATAGATATTACCACAAACATGCACATATTTACACAGTATTGCACAACTCAAGACCACTTTGGAATTATGTAATCATGATCAGTAATGAATGTTTGCACAACTCTTTTGAAAATTCCATGTAACTAATTTTATATTGTTCATTAAATTTGAAAATGACTTAAGTACTCAGTAAATAACATTTTTTTCTTTTAACAGTGAAATAATTATGATTATCTTTCAGGCCAAAATTGTAAGCAAAAAAGAAAAAAAAAACCACACACTAAAATAAAAGGTCCGATTTTAGCAAAATGCCTTTTTGTCTTTGTAAAGTCTACAATTGTTAATTGTGTAGCCTCCATGTTTCTTTTTTACCAGAAAGACTAACATGATAATATTTTGCACACAGATTAATGATACCATTAACAATTTATTGCAAAATTTCTTCAGTCTTTAGAAAGATAACATGTGCATGCAACGTAATATCAAAGAATTGTGACACACACTCATTCCATTGTATCTTTATCAATGAAAATAAAACATTTAATAATTCTTTAGTGTTTTTATGAATAATAAAGGAAGTATAAAAACATCAACTACATACATTTTTAACAAAGAATTTTTCATTTCCATTATTTAAAATTTACTCTTTAATTAATTTTTGATTAGTAGGCTATAAATAATGTTGACAGACGGTTATTGATGGAACTGATTAAAAAACTTTATCCATTTTAAAAAAATCAAATTTGCATTGTTTTGGAATGAGTTTCAAATCATCTGCCAAATTCTCATGATACAGAAATGAATGAAACATGGCCCCTGCCTTAATAGTTTAGTAGACAATGTTGATTTGCAAACATCCAACATTTAACATTAGGTGTAAAATAAAAGTGTATCCAAAGATCCAAATCTCATAAAAATATTTTTCCTCATGCATTCGCCTCACTTTTTTCCATTTGTAAATGTAATGTATTCCTTAATAAATTTGTTCTTCAGAATTAGAGTTTTGTTTTCCTCCTCTTCGTGATTGTTTTCCTTGGCAACGTCTCCAAGTAAGTGCATTCTTACATCCACTGCATCGCTTATGCCTAAAACTAGACAGATTCAATGAAGTGCTAAGTGTGTTAGACAAATTATTTATGCTAAAAGTTATTTTTGCAAGTGAATTGACCTGGAAATTATGGATTTTGCCTTTTTATTTTTCTAGTATGGAATATCTGATTTTAGATATTTTAAGAAATAACTTTTAAAGCTTTGCATTTAACTATAAAAGAAATATGTCAATACATAATTTAAAACTTGAACTGATATTTTCTATATCTTTATGTTCCTTGTCTGCCAGAATTTAATGCTGAGAGAGCTAGGTTTGTACTAGGAGCCCAGTGCACTTATTATCTGGTTAGTATTAAAGTTTTTTAACTTTCAATAGGTATTTTTTTGAAGCATCAATTTTTTAATAACAAGTAAAAAACAACTGAAATAACTGTTAATGTGGAAATCATTTTGTTCCAGGAGCAAATGTAAAAAATGATGCAATCTGCAGACAACAAAACTCTAGTTGTTTTGAGGTCAAAGTAATCAGTATTATTTTTCTCTTGAGCAAAACAGGAAGTAAAGGGACATTTTCATTAATTCCATCTGGCTCGCAGATGTCATTTACTGTGAATTTTAGAAATATATGAAAACCTTATGGCTAATCTGTTTTGAAACACATTCATTTTTATGGCAGGAGAAAAGGCCCAGTAAATATTATAGACATATTAAAGAGGATATATTTACATATTTATTGAAGCTAAAATATTATGTTATTAAATGATAATTGTTCCAAGTAATGATTTCTATCTAAAATGGCATTCAACAAAATTTGTTCACCAGGCCAAAGGATGACTTCTGAATAAAATATTTTTAAATTTGATTTTGTTACTAAAGGATGTGTGGTTGTACACAGTGAATATATTAGGGAAAAGCCTTATTCATTTAGTAATGCTCTTGATATGTTTTCGCTTATGGTTCATTTCTTTTTAAATTCTGCTACATTCTTTGTTTTCACTTACATTTGGCTTCTGTGAAAACATTAAGAAGTACTTTTCATTTATCTCTTAGAAGTTATATACAATATGACACCTTTGGAGATTCGATATTAGAAATGCAGAAGTAGACCTTTAAAATGGAATCCCTACTGCCAGTCATGAAGCGAAATCTGTGCAACACATACATCTAGATATTTTTCATCCATATCTAGCTTGCTCACAATGACTTTCTTATGCATTACAAACAATCCGGCTGTTAATATAGTTTTTAAGTGAACTTTAGTGTAGCACATGACAGTCTTCTGATATAGTCAGTTATCAGTACAGAGGTCGAATTACTGAATCTTACTTCCCTACTGTTCTCCCCACAGGGACATACATTCTCAACCGTATCTAGAGTTCTTGCAATAATATAATGTCATATTCCCTTTTGCCAGTTCACGAAAAGGGAAAAGTTATAATTTCAGAAACTACTGGCTGAACCAAATAGCTTATGCTTTCACCTATAAACATTAGGGATGCAAACATTTTCTCAATATCATGAGAATCATTGCCCATAGTTTTCGGTCAGGTGTCTGTGTTAGTGTAATAACACTCAGGTTCCAAGAACACAGCATTACTGTGATTACAGATTTCCCTTTAAACCAAAAACAAGATTACATTTAGTTATGACCTCACTGAAGCTTAGTTAGATATGTAATCAGTGAAAATAGAAATGAAAAGGAAATAATTAGAGAAGGTGAATGCATGATTTTAAAGATGCTTATATTTGCTCTTGCTGTATTTTTACAGCATGTGAAAATTTGACATTCTGGTTTCATGAATACATTCTACATTCTTTTCATTTCTTCAACCAGGTAATATATTTCCTGGAAAAACATGTATATTGACAAAATTGCATCTGGAATTTCATCGTTAGGTTTAGACTGGAAGAATTTAAATATGATATTGTAAAACTAAATGTCAAGTTGATTGAACCAGGATAATGCAATAGCTTCTCTGAGCATTTTGGTGCACACCTTAGGCAATTGGCAGTCTCTTGACACAGATATAAACATGTCTTATGGAAAACATTGGTGGAAAGTAAGCAAACAGAATAATAGCCAAATGTATCCAAATTACCTACCAAATCCATTCATCTGAGACTTAAATGAGCTTCAAAAGTCACAGACAAGCTTTAAAGCTGTTCACAGTACTGTTTACTCTATGAGACACTACACCCATTAACAGTGTAAATAACTGCAATATTCAATACAATTTTCTAACACAATTACTTGGGTCTACAGGACTGTAACAATTTTTGAGCTATTGAAACTAACATGTTCGAGCTTCGGAAACAAACAGCTTCAGTCAACTTAAAATCAATAACAGTATTTGATTTTTGTCATATTTGTTGCCTTCTGGAATTCTGATAGGTAGCATAATTCTGTAGTATTGATCAATATGCTACGCTTTGTGTCAATATAAAAAATACAAATGTCAATTTCAGGTACTTGGAAACAGTTTAGGAGAGCTCATGAAAGAATTTCATCTATTTTTAACATTCCTAACCATAGGGCTTAGCAAATTTATCCTTTATAACCGTTTATCTTGGCCTAGGAAAGTCAAGAATTCATTCACTTTCCAAGTGAAATCACCCATGTTAGAAGAATGTCTGAAGATAGTGTTTTGTTGCTGTTCATTTGCCAGTCTCTTGGCTAATAAGGGTACAATTGTAATGGGAAATACGTTGAATAAAATATAAGTTTATTTCTCAAAATGTGAGCTTGAAGCAGCTGCTTTTCATAGTGTGCACCTGCACAGTGTTAGAGAATGATTGATAGGTTTTAAAAATGAGTGCTTCAAAATACTACATTTATTTTCTTCCTTACAGCTCGAATCCTCTCTCCGCCTAGTGTGTGTGTTCAGCTGGTTCTCCAAACCTTGGTTACAGTCTCACTGACCTTGGTTGCCTGGTTACAAAATCCTCTTTGTGATTTTTGAGATGCTTGTCTTCATGGAGAGCAAAGGATTTTTTTTTTCCTACAGTAAACTTAGGAGAGTTTCTATGTCAGAGGAGAACATATTAAAACCAGTATATCTTGCCAGTTTAGAACTTGCCCTTCTTAGGGAATAAAATTGTGAACTGGATTTTCTCCTATCTAAATTATATTTAATATTATTACCAACATTTACTTCCTGGTTCTAGAGAATAAGAATCTTAAACAGCTAGGGCTGCAGTCTAAGCTTCTTAAATATGAGGGAAATTTACAAAACATATAGTATAAATACAACAATACGTTATAAAAATTATGTCCTTCTGAAGAAAAATGTTTAATGAATCAACTATTTGCATCCATTTAATTTTCTCATTCTTTAAATAAATAAACTGGGGAGAAACTACATTTTTAATATTTTTTGATGCTGGAAAAATAGTCTGTGATGTGCATTTTATTTTGTCATTATCCAAGTCTATTTCTCTTTCTAAAGTTCCATATTCCTATGATAGTGTCAACATATATTGCTTGTCAGATACATAGTTACTTAAACTTTTACATCTGATTTTCTTAATTGTTTCTTTTTCCAAGAAAAGATCCACTCATATGTATACACACTTAAGGAGTGATTTTTGTGAGCCTATGCAAACACGATAAATTGGAGGCAATGGGCAAACTAAATTTAAGTGCTGTGGTCAAGTCATAAAGTAGCAAGCCCATTGTATCAGAGATCCAATTTGCTACTTGGACACTTGAGCATATAGTCCCACTAAAGTTAGTAATTGGTAACACCTGTTTAACTGTTGCTTTTTTTTTTTCTTTCTTTTTTAATTTTGAACAGGAGCCAACTTGGCTTGAAAACTGTGCTACCGGAAAGAGGAGACTGAAGAATGATGCCAAGGTATATGTATGTATTTCTTTCAAGCCATTTTCCTGTAGCAGTTCATCTCAGGGCCACGATGATTCAAGCACAGTGACAGTGATAAAAGAGAAATGGGTTGTTTGACTGCTAATAGGCAGCTGGACTGATTAAAGCCAATATGAGTGAGTAAGAAAGCATTTCATTTTTAAACTTTTTCTTTACGAAAGAATAATTTCTCTTCAATGGTGTGGTAAATGATTTATTTTCATCCTCTAAGTACTTTATGTATCATAATTTTCTATAAGAGTTATTTGTAACTAAGGCAACACAGGGCCCTGTGTCTTCAAATTTAAGCTTCTTCATAATATTTTTTTCATTCATGTATTGAGTAAAAAATATTTCTGCAAGAATTCAAATATCAGATAATACTTTTTCTCTTCTCAAAATCATAGCGACATAAAGCATTATATACCTGAGGTACAGCTCCAATATCATCTAAGAGGTTTATCCAAAGTCACACAACTAGTTAATGTCAAACATGGATTAAAGTCCTTTCATTTCTCATTAATGAAAATTCTTTCAATGACATACTAGCTTTCTTACGTATCTTGCCAAAAGTAATTTTAGCAGATAGTACTTTAAATAAACTGTAAAATTCCAAGCTAGTTAGTGAAAGTATATTAAAGTTTTAATTTTTTTTTTAGCTACAAAGGTAAGAGTACCATTTTATACAACGGAGAACACTTAAATGTGCTAAAAGTATTAGAAAGTATGCAGAAAGTTTTAAAAGCAGTAATTTGGCAACAAAGTAGTCAAAAGGATATTAATATTAAAAACATAAAACAAAGTCAAGCTCGATGGCTTATGCCTATATTCCCAGAACTTTGGGAGGCCAAGATAGGAGAATCGCTTGAGGTCAGGAGTTCATCAGCCTGGTAAACATAGCAACACCAATCTCTAAAATCAAGAAAATAATAATAAATTAAATTAATTAAAATAAAATAAAACAACCAGAAAACCATGGCAAGAATGACAGTTCCTCCCAGGGAGTCACATTCAGAAGATAAAGAAATGAATGTTAGAAAAATTTTGAAGAAAGAAAAGTCAGGGCTTAAGCAGAATTTCATAAAATGAGTAACAAGTATGCATTAAAAGAAAGTTTATATTTTGGATAATGAAACATTTGCTTATTCAGCAAATACTTATTGAGCACCTGCTACCTGCCAAGCATTCTTCTATTCATGGTCTTTAAGAGAAGAGTAGTATGTCACTGATAAAAAGGGATAATATTGTAGCTACATCTTTGTTTTTCATTAAACATATTTGTTTGAATGACTTTTTCACATTTCTTATGTCTCTAGCAAAACCTGGAAAGGAATAATCATCTGATGTATAAAATAATAAATAGAATGGTCCCATGTTTTAAAAGGATATTTTACACATAAATAGCTTGACACCCCAAAGAAAAACAATGAATAGCCCTAGATCATTTTTAAAATGAATTGCTCTGCCCAAATGTCCTAGAAATACCTTCTACTTTATCCATGTCTAAGGATCTTACCTCTTCTCTACTTATTCCAAATGAACCCTGAGTCAATATGTGAATTCCAAGTAGAGAAAAAGATAAACTCATCCTTTCTAACCCACTCCCATGAGCTAATTAATAAAAAGTCCTTTACATTGAGAATAAATTAGTTTGACAAAGAAAGAAGGATTGACATTTACTTGTGTATCACAGCTCTATTTCTTGATATTAAACAGGAAATTTTTATGGCTAGGTAAGGGTGGGCTGATGGCGGCCACATGAGGCTTTTCTTAGACTGTAGTTTTATCAGTAGGTGGGTCCCCAAATTCAGCTATTTCTCAACAGAGAGAAAACAATGGCTCCGCTCAGAATTACTCAGCCTTTGCACTACTGAAATTTGGGACCAGATAATTCTTTGTCATGAGGGACCGTTTTCTATGCTGCAGGATGTTTAACAGCATCACTGTCCTCTCTTCACTAGATGCCCGTAGAATGTACCCCCACCCTTTGAAGTTGTGACAACCAGAAATGTCTCCAGGTATTTCTAATGTCTTCTGGGGAAAGGCCAAAATCAACCCCAGTTGAAAATCATTAATCTAGCTGATCTTGGTCCACTATACAAACATCCAGAAGCAGTTTCAGATGGTAAAAGTCATTCCTGGGAGATCTGTGCTCACAGATAGCAAGTGATGCTTTCCTCCATCTGCAGATCAGAAGTATACCTTAAGTTGTTATGCCAGAAGTAAGTTCTTTCTTCTCTATGACTAACATACTTTTAAGTCTATTTGTTAGGACAAGGACTGAATTCTTATTGGCTCAGGGACATAATACTCTTAAGCAGATAAATTTTATAAACACTGGAAACTAAACGCTTTCGTAGTATGTGTCTGCCAGTGTAAAAAAATATATTTCTTTTTGATCCTATTGTATAAATATTATGAAACAAACATATAGATGTTCTTTTTTCCTCATCATGTAAGTCCAAATAATCACAAACAGAACTTTGTACCAACTGATGAGATTTTCTTAGAATTCTCACAGCAATGAGCTGACTCTTACATACCACATATGCCCATATCAATTTGGGGTTCAGTTTTTAACAACTCAGACTTTAATATTAAGCCTAACTTTTAACTCTTTGGCCACAGAAGACAACTGATATTTTCAGTAAAAGTATAAAATAGCTTAGTGAAAATAATCTTGTCTATTGTATCGACTTTATTATCAGCCAGCATTTCACAGGAACATTCATTCTCATAAGATGTTTGTCTTTCTGTATTCAATAAGGAAGACAACAAATTAAGCCAAGTACTTACAATAATTGGAACTATAAACAGAAGTAAAAATTTTTGCCTGCTTTTTCATCATAAGTGCTGAATACATTGATATAAACCTCTTATTCTTTAATATATTTCAATGCCGTAATGTTTATCAAAGTCATTTCAATGCCATGACAATTCTGAAATTATTCTCTTGTAACAGCGGTTGGGCTTTAACTATAAAATAACTCGTTGTTTACGTTATCGACAAACAAATGTTAATGGTTTGTTGTTGTCCATTTTTTTCTTCCCTAACTTTTCTTTACTTAATTAGCCAATACTATACACTACATTTACAGGCTACAGTTTAAAACTGGTATTTCTGATTGGAATCCATCATTAGGAAATAATTTAATAGTAGTTAGCGTTTAGAACAAAAAATATTTCAAAAACTTTTAAAGTTTTAGCCCTCTTCTCTCATTTACTTGATAACCTTGTAATTACTCTATTGATTCTTCTTTGAAACTTAAATTTTCACATAGCTCTAGAGGACTGTATTAACAGAAAATACTTTATGTACTTCATGTACATGTCATTTTTATTTTTTAACCGACTATTCCTCGAGGACATGAACTATTTCTTTGTATCCTATATGGAATCTTATGAACCATAGGTATTCAATTACTATTTGTTGACAAATCATAAATACACAATTCATATATTTGTTTATGTAACAGTTTGAAGAGCCTATCATTTGATTTTATACTCCTCTAAGATGTAGTGGTAGAAAAATAGAAACTTTCCAGTAACGAGATTAAGAAGTCATGTATGATAGACAAGTTAATCGCACCTGTGGTTTCTAGGTATTCTCGTATATTACTATTAGCTTTTGAGTATGATATGTGATATTCAGCAGATAAACTGAAATATCAAATATGTTTAAGATCTAACTTGTCATATATTGAAATTATTTATCTGACTTTATTTGGAGTTTATTTTCAGGAAATAGAATCATTTCAAAATCTGGAAAGTGCACAGAAAAAAATAGCTCTGCCTATGTTTTTGGCAATTGAAAATAAAATACAAATCAATAAATTCCTCAAATTAATTTATCTTAATATTTGAAAAATATTGCCTGCAGTATTTAATACTTCTGCAAGATAGAGTGACTTCCAATTTAAACCTATATTTCAAGAAGAAGAAAATGTATTATATTATTTTCTGTGAAGATAGTCTTTTTATTGCTATTATGTTATTTTCTCTGAAGATAGTCTTTTCATTGCTGGTATACGACTGTGTGCTCATTTTCACATGTCAGTTACCTCTTTTAACTGCCTTGGTGAGACTTTGGTATTTTGTCTAAAATATCGGCATTAGATTATTAATGTCTGAGATAACTACCTGCATTGAGCAAATTGACGTTTGTATAGTTGGGTCCAACACCGTATCAGAGAGCCAGACACAAGCCCTAGTTAGAATCCTCTCTTCATGTCAAGGCTCTTCTTCTAATCAATCACTAGGCATAATGAAGAGCCAGGCATTTGTTTATTGACTCCCACTTGAAACCATAAGCCTTTCACAGTAGGTGACTAAAGATTCACAAATTAAAATTATTTCTTACAGTACAATTTTATGTATGTGTTACATGCTTTAGAATTTAAGAAAAAGCAAGAAACTCTAACATAAAGTTTCACGGTACACTCTCCATTTATTAAATGCAAATTTAAAACATATATATGGCTGACTTTTTAACCCTGTATTCCAGTAAAGTTTATAGTCCCAATCGTTTGGTGTGCTCAACGCTTTAGGCATTTTAGGAAACTTCTTTTGGAAGAAGCTTTTTAGTCTGTGGTATATTTTATTGACTTACCCAGTAGTGCTGCACTTTAAATTTGGATTTCATCTGAGGAAAAAGATGGAACTCATTTGGACCAAGACACATGATAATGTAAGTGATGGATCTGGGCTGTGCCATTTTTGGCCCCAAATAGTCTGTGACTTTAATAGTTCTAAGATTGATTTTTGTTTTTGCATGACTCACATCTTTGCAAAAAAATTTGAGAGGTTTTCCAGAATCTCTGTGTAATGGAATAAATAGACCCTCTCCCAAGCTGTCCATTTTAAAGGACAATGCTCCTTTGAAGGAGTAAATTTAGACATATATGTAAAAAGATATTATTTAAAGTCACACTTTGTACTTTCACTTAGGAAGAATAAGATGTCATCAAGATTGCACAGGAGCAGGATCTGGCTTTGTGGGTGTCAAATGGCTTCTCCGAGGTCTCCAAGCACATTGTGGGGTGGTATTGTGAAACTGTCATCATCAACGGCTTTTTAAAAATGTTTTTGAAAGACACCTTTCCCTGTGACCTTCCAACTTGGTTCTTACCCTTATTAAATTAATAGTTTATGTGATGTTTTGAGCTTGGAAGTGCTAGGGCTTAAACAGTTAACATAAGCTAATAATTCCTTGTTTCCTTTACTTTTCTAGTAGGCAAGAGCTGGGCATTTAGCCAAGAAAGAAAACACTTATAATAAATCCAAAAACTGAATAAATACATCTTGTTTTTCTGATGGTGTCCTAAATTGGGTGACATTTTAAAATTGAGTCTAAATGTTTGTAGTAGAACTCAACAAACGGTGAGTTCCTCCTAGAGAGTCTGTGAAACCTCTATAACTGGACAACTGCAATTTGGGGGACTTTATTTCCATGGAAAATGAGAGCTTCTCTCTAAACCTTTAAATTACATATCCAAAGAAAGTACTTCTTTGTCTCTTGAGGCGAGGCCCATACTGACTTGAACACTGGAAGTTTTGAGTCACATTTCTTTTCTAGTCTAATTTAAGATAGTTCTGGAACTTAACATTTCTCTTTTTTATTACAAATGTCTTAATAATAATAATTGGGGCTCCATGTAATGCATAAGGTGTTCAAATCTTTAACTAATAAAATCATAATAAAAAAGCATAGTTTTCAAATTTATTAATACATTTATTTAATATACATTTGTCAAGTTTTTTTTCTGTTTGGACACCATGTTAAAAGTAGGAGCTATAACTATAAAACAAAAATAAAGAGAGTTGCTACCCTGCGGATCTCATGGTTTACCAAAATCAAGACATTATTTGATAGAATAATTATCTTACCACGAACTATACATCTGAGGTTTATCTAAACCACCACATAGAGATAGAGAAAATCAATGGTATTATCAGTATTACAGTCTTTGAAATAGACGTTTATTTTTAAAAGTATATGTAAATTTCAATTTTTTAAGAATTAATTTTAGGATTGTGAAATAGTATGATTGGATAACACCATAAATCTTTTTGATAGGAACCAATACTGGGGCTTAATTATAATTTCAGAAATTTAATTTATATCCAGTACCTTTGTTCCTTTACACAAAACAAAATAAAACCTACTATATCACCTATTTGTTTGTTTGGTTCTCCCAACAGAAAAAGAGGAAACTCTATTTTTACAAAACCAAAGCAAGCATTTTATCCTTAACTAAGACTTATTTAATAATTGACTAATATTTTTAATGTTGTATATAAATAAACACTACCTTTATTCTTTACTGATATGCTCTATACTTCCAACAGATATATTTTTCTTTACCAGACCTCTTATTAAAATATGAAGTCAGAAGCCTCTGAAGCAGATTCAATTTTTAAATACAATAATCATGGCAGATTAAGGAAGGTATATGGTGAAAAATACTTGATAAATTACTGCAAAATGTATTGAAGAAACAGAATGTATTGTTAGAAACCCATCTAATTTTGTGTTTAATTTAACCAGTGAAAAATGTTTAATTAAGAATATATTTCTCTTTGTACTTTTAACTTTATGCAGTCATAAGGAAAATTATGGTTCTTTTTATTTTTCTATACATTTATGTTCTATCTGTAAATGATATGTTTCTTCTAGAATGCAGTAAAGATTTTTTGTAAAAAAATAAATCTTCCTTTTATCTTTCACACTTAAATTATGGATCAAAAATAATTTCAATGTATTATATTAGATATATTAAAGTTTAGATAATTAGCAGTACATATAACATTATAGCATTTATTAAATTAGAATTTTGTTTAGTATTTACTAGAACCACATTTTAAATAGGATTTTTCAGTTTAAAATACTTAATAATGTCATGGATGTGTTCAGTTTCTTCCTTGAGTGTAATTGAAAGCACTTTATTAACAAAGTCAGCATGCCAAAAAATCTATAATGAAAGTACAGAATGGAACTTATTATAGACTACAGACTTGACAATCAGTATGGCACGTCCAAATTTATTTGGCTTCATATGTTTAGTTAGAGGTAGCATGACACTGACCATAAATATAAAAGATATTGTGTACTACTAGGTCTTTTAAGTGAAAACACAATTTTCTGAACTCTTTTGAATGGCAAGGTAATCGACTGATAAATTTGACATTTCCTGATAGCAAATCACAAGCTAAAGATAAATGAATTTTATATTATGAATAGAAAAGAAATACGCCATTCTAGGAAACAAATGGTAATTCCAGATATGGCATTGTAGAAATAAAAAGAAAAGAGGTTATTTTTTTTCTGAAAAATTTTATCAATGAAAAAAAATAGATATGCTGTATCTCAAAATAATACAGTGATGTCATTGTGGTAACTGTTTTCATTACAACAAATAAAACAAACCAAGGTAAATAATGAGCAGTAGTTTAATATGTATGCCTTCTTTTTGCCTTTAATAAGTGACTATGGAATATTAAAGGCATTTTTAATAATGATCTTGTAAATATAATTAATCTGATAACTGCCAAAGCCCCTCATTAAATCTCCTCTTTAGTTTTCATTGGTAAGTGTAATTAATAAATAAATCTGCCAAGTTTTATATAACTTCTTCTGTCAAAACATTTCTAGGGTGACAACCTAGTATAATAGTCATTCAATTAATAATTATGTCTGACTAAAAATGATTTGGACATGGATTCTGATTTGCACAGTCTATCTCAAAAGATATTTTAGGATAAAAAGAAAATTATCACAAGAAAACTAAGATATTAGAAGATTTAAAAGGGAGAAGGTATTATTATAGTTTACTAATAAAAATTACCATTACAGTTGTACTATTTGCTTTGGATTTTGAGGAATGAACAAAGTAGGCAACTGAAAATATAAAATTAGAAATAAGGCTTTGAGAGTTGTCTTCCTTAAAGTTCCAAAACCTTAAAATTCAAGGACTAAATCTGGTAGAAGTGACTCCATAGTCCATCTTCTTAGAGAAAAAACACAAATATATAGAACATATAATAATAAACAGTGCAAAAACAGATGTGGAGTATACTACTTGTGTTGTATATTCTTTTTTTATTTTATTTTATTTTTTTTTGAAAGAAAGAGAGAGAAAAAAAGAAAGAAAGAGTAAAAGAAAGAAAAAAAAAAGAATGTAAGAGAGAAAGAAAGAGGAAGAGAAAGAGGAAGAGAGAACAGGATTCTTGTTCTATTGCCAAGGCTAGAATGCAGTCTAAAAATGGGTATTAAAAACCTCTATTATGCCAATAATTGTGCGTAACAATGGAGACAGGAAGGAATAAGGGAGGAAAATAACAAACAAGCAGCCAACCAATATTTTATTTAAACCTGTGAAATGCTATGCAATTGCTGAGGAGTGATTTACTTCCAATTATGTGGTCACTTTTAAAATAGATGTAATGTGATACTGAGAAAAATGTATGTTTTGTGG
>CAUYLG010035970.1:0-42974 GCA_963573385.1 Cacajao melanocephalus
GAATTCTACCAGACATACAAAGAGGAGCTGGTACCATTCCTTCTGAAACTATTCCGAACAATCCAAAAAGAGGGAATCCTTCCCAAATCATCTTATGAGACCAACATCATCCTGATACCAAAACCTGGCAGAGACTCAGCAAGAAAAGAAAACTTCAAGCCAATATCCATGATGAACATAGATGCAAAAATCTTCAATAAAATACTGGCAAACCGATTGCAACAGCACATCAAAAAGCTTATCCACCATGATCAAGTAGGCTTTATCTCGGGGATGCAAGGCTGGTTCAACATACACTAGTCTATAAATGTAATTCACCACATAAACAGGACCAAAGACAAAAACCACATGATTATCTCAGTTGATGCAGAGAAGGCCTTTGAGAAAATTCAACAGCCCTTTATGTTAAAAACCCTCAATAAACTAGGTATTGATGGAACATATCTCAAAATAATAAAAGCTATTTATGACAAACCCACAGCCAATATCATACTGAATGGGCAAAAACTGGAAGCGTTCCCTTTGAAATCTGGCACTAGACAAGGTTGCCATCTCTCGCCACCCCTATTCAACATAGTATTGGAAGTTCTAGCCAGAGCAATCAGGCAAGAAAAAGAAACAAAGGGTATTCAAATAAAAGAGGAAGTCAAATTGTCTCTATTTGCAGACGACATGATTGTATATTTAGAAGACCCCATCGTCTCAGCCCAAAATCTCCTGAAACTGATAAGCAACTTCAGCAAAGTCTCAGGAAACAAAATCAATGTGCAAAAATCACAAGCATTCCTATACACCAATAACAGACTTAAAGAGAGCCAAGTCAAGAACGAACTGCCATTCACAACTGCTACAAAGAGAATAAAATACCTAGGAATACAACTAACAAGGAACGTAAAGGACCTCTTCTAGGAGAACTACAAACCACTGCTCAACAAAATAAGAGAGAACACAAACAGATGGAGAAACATTCCATGCTCAGGGTTAGGAAGAATCAATATCGTGAAAATGGCCATAATGCCCAAAGTCATTTACAGATTCAACGCTATCCCCATCAAGCTATCAATGACCTTCTTCACAGAACTGGAAAAAACCACCTTAAAATTCAGATGGAACCAAAAGAGAGCCAGCATAGCCAAGTCAATTCTAAGCAAAAAGAACAAAGCTGGAGGCATCACACTACCGGACTCCAAACTATACTAAAAGGCTACAGTAATCTAAACAGCATGGTACTGGTACCAAAACAAAGATATAGACCAATGGAATAGAACAGAGGCCTCGGAGGAAACACCACACATCTACAACCATCTGATCTTTGACAAACCTGACAAAAACAAGCAATGGGGAAAGGAGTAACTGTCTAATAAATGATGTTGGGAAAACTGGCTAGCCATGTGCAGAAAGCAGAAACTGGACCCCTTCCTGACACCTTACACTAAAATTAACTCCAGATGGATTAAAGACTTAAACAGAAAACCTAACACCATAAAAACCCTAGAAGAAAACCTAGGCAAAACCATTCTGGACATAGGTATAGGCAAAGACTTCATGACCAAAACACCAAAAGCACTGGCAACAAAAGCCAAAATAGACAAATGGGACCTAACCAAACTCCACAGCTTCTGCACAGCAAAAGAAACAGTCATTAGAGTGAATCGGCAACCAACAGAATGGGAAAAAATTTTTGCAATCTACCCATCTGACAAAGGGCCAATAGCCAGAATCTACAAAGAACTAAAACAGATTTGCAAGAAAAAAACAAATAAGCCCATTCAAAAGTGGGCGAAGGCTATGAACAGACACTTTACAAAAGAAGACATATATGAGGCCAACAAACATATGAAAAAGTGCTCATCATCACTGGTCATTAGAGAAACACAAATCAAAACTACATTGAGATACCATCTCATGCCAGTTAGAACGGCGATCATTAAAAAATCTGGAGACAACAGATGCTGGAGAGGATGTGGAGAAATAGGAACACTTTTACACTGTTGGTGGGAGTGTAAACTAGTTCAACCATTGTGGAAGACAGTGTGGTGATTCCTCAAGGATCTAGAAATAGAAATACCATTTCACCCAGCAATCCCATTACTGAGTATATACACAAAGGATTGTAAATCATTCAGTTACAAAGACACATGCACACGTATGTTTATTGCTGCACTGTTTACAATAGCAAAGACTTGGCACCAACCCAAAAGCCCATCAGTGATAGACTGGTTGAAGAAAATGTGGCACATATACACCATGGAATACTGTGCAGTCATAAAAAAGGATGAGTTCATGTCCTGTGCAGCAACATGGATGAATCTGGAAACCATCATTCTCAGCAAACTGACACAAGAACAGAAAACCAAACATCACATGTTCTCACTCATAAGTGGGTGTTGAACAATGAGAACACATGGACACAGGGAGGGGAACATCACACATTGGGGTCTGTTTGGGATGAGGGGCTAGGGGAGGGATAGCAGGGGATGGGGAGATTGGGGAGTGATAACATTAGGATAAATATGTAATGTAGGTGACAGGGGGATGGATGCAGCAAACTACCATGACATGTGGATACCTATGTAACAATCCTGCAAGATCTGCACATGTACCCCAGAACTTAAAAGAAGTATGTAGCACTTCCCACTGCTCTCTCTTCACCCTTCTCCAGACATTTAAGATATCTTCCTGCTTCTCCTTTACTTTCCATCATGATTGAAAGTTTCCTGAGGCCTCCCAAGGCATGTTTCCTGTACAGCCTGTGAAACTGTGAGTCCATTAACCCTCTTTCCTTCACAAATTAGCCAGTCTCAGGTAGTTCTTTACAACAGTGTGAAAATGGACTAATACAAATATACATAGAAAAGAAATGCATAGTAGTTATTCAATAAAACTTACCACAGTTACTTTAAAGCAGCTTGTGGTAGTGTTTAAGCCACGTAGCTATTGATATTTTGTCATGGGAGATCTAAAAGATTAATAAAGGATGTGACATCTGGCTTAGGTATTGGTGGAATTTAGCTTAGCAGAGAAAAGTGGGTTTGGGTAAGATTATTTTGGGTAGCAGTAAGTGCAAGAGAGCGGTAAGGTAAACATGGCTGTTTAGTGTAAACCACCAGTTCAGAAAGGGTGTGGCCTAGGACATCGATGTGCTGGAATATGGGTAGCAAGGCATGAGATCCAAGTGTGACTGGGAAAGCATGAACCATGGAATCTCACCTGCCTGGCTAACACACGTGGATTTCGTCATAAGTTCCCCTTTACTGAGTGGAATTCACATTTGTGAAGCCAAAGATCAACATTTTCCCATATTTTGATAAAAACATAAAAGGTGCTAGAAATTGTGGTGAAAGTAAATGTTATATGTGATGCATTATTGTCTTTTCCTTTTTTTCTCTTTTCTTCCTATGTTTCAGATGTGGAAAGGAGAAAAGAGTGAGATGGAGACGTTCATTGAATCCAGGCAGCATGCTGTGAATTGCCAAATACAAGTTCTTGATTTGCATCTAGGTACCTGGTCTTCTAAGCTAGCTTTTTCAAATATTTTTTAACTTTGCACATAACGTTCTACTGGAGATGAACTTCACTATTTTCTGCACTAAAAAGTCTAATTTTTCAAGATTCAGTTCAAACTTCATTTTGTTCTGTGAACCTTTCTCTGGTTTTCAGAAAGTTATTCAGCTGTCACTCTCACTCTGCACCACTACATGAATAATGTATTTCTATGGTTATATGATCACATTGTATAAAACCCCTTCTACAAAGAAGGACCAATGTTGCCTGTTCTCACTCCTATGTGGGAGCTGAAAATTTTAAATATTAAGCTCATGGAGGTAGAGAATAGATTGATGGTTACCAAAGGCTGGGAAGGGTAGTAGAGAGACAGAGATAAAGTGAGTATGGTTAATGAATGCAAAAATCCAGTTACGTTGAGTGAATAATATTTAGCATTTGGTAACACAATAGCCTGGCTATAGTTAATGATCATTTGTTATATGGTTTAAAGCACCCGGAAAAGTAGAATTGCAATGTTCCTAACAAGATATGATGAATGCTTAAAGTGACAGATACCCCAATAACCCTCATTTAATCATTACACATTGAATGCTTGTATCAAAACATCACATGTTCCTTGTAATTATGTATAACAACTATGTACCTCTAATGATTTAAAAATTACACAAATAAAACCTGTTCTACTAAAGGGCCTGGTGCACGCTAGGTGACCCCCAACACACACATTACCCCAAGTACTCCGACATGTGTGCCCACATATTGGCACACAGACGGCACTAAGATCAAGTGAGATCTTCTGGATCCACATGGCTTCTCTGAACCTGTTTTCTCATCTCCAAAAGGAGAAAGGTTGAAATTTTTGAGCACTCTATTCTTAAAATCCATGATTTGATAAATGAAACATCATGTGACATGTTCTTCAAGCCATATGCAGGTAGCTCCTAACCACATCTGATATATTCAAAAAGATGAATGTCTCTATGCCAGAGTGATAAAATAAAAAGTAATTTGAGAAAACCAAAATATATACCAGATCCAGATCTGCAGAAAGTGACTGCTACAAAGAGAGAGATTGTCATTTTTTGAGGAATCAGTTTCTGAAAATAATTTACATGAAGGCTGTAAGACATAACATACTAATTAGAATGCCCTCTTCTTGGGTTATTCTTTCGTATTCTTTCACTTTCCACCATAAGAATCTACTTAGGAAAAGCTGCTAAGAACTTAGCTATAACTTTGAATGGTACATAACTTTCTTCCTTTGAATGGTGGCTAACTGAGAGACGATTTCAGAGAACTAATGGTAATTATTGCTTCTGTTGCTCATCTCTTTCTGACATCTGATGTTTTATGAAAATTTGAGGGTCCCACAGAACCCGTGATAGTATTATTTTGCCAAGAGAGCTTTTCAAGTTTAAAGAGACACCTTTAAGTGGGCACACCCCGCTGGTACACTGGTCATAGTGATCGTGCTGAAGCCAGTCAGTCCACCCTTGAAGCTTCATTGTGATGGCCCTTTCAGAAAACACACACAAACACACACACACACACACACACACACACAAAGTTTTGGAGTCACTCCATCATGTTTTAAATCTCCTTTTTTCATCATTTACTAATTCTATTAGGCTTGGAAGAGTTTTAAATACCTCTGGTCTTTACTGTTCATATGCATAAAATGAAGATTCTCGTACTCTCCAGAGACTTACGATGAGAATAAAATAAGAGAATGAGGTTAGCAGTAGAAAAGATTTGAGTTACACTGTGTCACCGGCACCAAATCCGCACCAGTCTGCAGCACCTTCTGGTCTTGCCTTCTTAAAAGAAGGAATTGAACTGAGGGGCAGAAGGCAGAAGGAGAGACTGAGGCAAGCCTCAGAGCAGGAGTTAGTTTATTAAAAAGCTTTAGAACAATAAGGAAAGGAAGGAAAAGGAAGGGAAAAAAAAGAGGGAAAGTACAACTTGGAAGAGGGCCAAGAGGGCGACTTGAGAACCCAAGTGCCCAACCTGACCTCTTGACTTGAGGTTTCAGTTCTGGATGTTTTCTATCCATTAGAAGACTGTTTTCCCTGACACCGGCTGGGGCCAATTACTACTGTAGAGAAATGGTTAACAATCACCTGACCATCCCCTGATGGTTGCTCAACACTCCTGGTGTGTGTGCATGTGTGGGCAGGAGTGAGTCTCTTACCCTGCTCAACACCCACTGGAACACTTTTATCAGATCATCTGGCACAGCCTTGCTACTCAGACATCCTTCCCAGGAAAACCAGTGTTCCCCAGAAACATATGGCTGATTAAATTCCCCAGCAAAACAAAAAAAACAAAAAAAACCAAAAAGCAATATTCTCAATGAATGCTTTACCTAGTAATGTATATATTAACATGGACTGAAATAAAAAAAAAAAGCAGCTCTTTTTTGTTTGTGTGAATGGAATGTAAGATAATGTATTTCATTCACACCAAATTATTTTTGAAGAAGTGAATACATGAAAACAACTAGAACAGGAAGATGGATGACTTACCCTTTATGTAAGGTTACCTTAAGGACAGAGACCCAGGAATCCTGACCATTCTTCTAGAACCTTCAGTCTTACTGCCTTGGCGCTGTCACCTCAGATCAAGGGGCTAAGATGGGAGAGAAGCCAGGTGTTTGGACAGGGGACACCTTAGCAGGCCTACAGGAGGAAGAGAAGGAATTGCTACTTCAGCCCCTATTTTTGCCTAAACTAACACCCTCACCATTAAGCTTTCTCATGGTATAGGAGTCCTCATTACTGAAGGTGCTTGAAGTCCTCTGTTTGTGGAAGATAAAACTTGCCCTAACTCATCTGCCCCAAACTTAGCAGCTGATCTGATAACACAGGAGCTTACTCATTCTTTTATATGCAATGCCTTGGCTGGCAAAAATAATATTTGCACTGAATAATATTTATTCCTTTTTGTGGTGTCCTCTATATGAAACCTGTGTTGTATCCTTGGGCACATGTACTGCCCAACACTTTGAAATCCATTATATTTACCAAATGAATTAATTGGTAAATAATGAATGAGTGAATGAATACATCAGCAACAATTAAATGCTCTCCAAAAATTTTAACTCTAACATTTTAATATTCTCCTTTATTTTATTTGGGTAAAGTAGAATTTTTAAAATATATTTTAATATACTTAAGTATATTTATATTTATACTTAAAATATTGGGGATCAATATTCTTTGGGAGACATTATACAGAAAAGGATCTGGTTGAATTATCTGCTAGTCTAAAAAGGTAAGTGTTACTGTTATATGTGCCTATGAGAAAAGGAAAGATAAAAGATAATTCACAGAGGGGCATAGTTTGAGAAGGACTAGGTGACTTCAACACTTGAGCTTTTCTCAGTCTTCCATACGGCAAGTTAATTGTAAAATATCCTGTATTATTTTGCAGTTTGTGAAGCTATTTTGCAAGGAAATTTCTGATATTTTAATGAACACAGAGTATAAATAGCTTCATCTTCTGCTTGATGAGATTTGCACACATGATCGATAATTTAGAAATAAAATATTTCTATTTAATGTTCAATTTAGAAGACACTTTTTTCTCTCATCCTGGCTCTATTTACATCTTCTGGGAGAATGCTTATCCTTCTTAGCAGCTGAAGACAATTTAACTCTCAACTGAAACAGTGCTGAAAAGAAGCTCATGGACACTAAGAAAGTAAACAAAATCAACAAAGGCAAAAAGAATTCATAGGTATATAGAAATACAGATATTTCAGTTTAGCATTTTATTCTATGTTAATTTCCCTCAGCCACAGCCTTTCTCTCTTGCTTCTCACAGGTTATCATGCATCCTGGGTGGCTGCCACCTCCCTGTCCATTTCATCTACTCGGAGATCCTACCTTCCTTGGTTTTTCCTTCTCCTTTGTCTGAATGACCCCTAATAACCCATTTAGTCTTACATTTAATGTCATGTATTCTGTGACATCTTCTTCTACACATGTTCTTGAATTTCTCTGTATATCTTTATCTTTACATATGCCACATTTTGTTGCAATTATCTGTGGATCTGTAGCCATGACTGAATTGATAATTTTTGAGAAATGTGAACCAATTCTTGCCTTTATTCTCAATCCCAATCATAGTGCTCAACACATAGTAGTCATTACTGAAATGCTTGTGGAATAGAAAAAAATAGGAAGGGAGAAAAGGAATAAGTGGAAAAGTAAATCACATTATAAGACACTAAAACCTATGATAATGAGGAATGCATTTCCCAACAGTTAGTTTCATTCCCTTGATGCTTAAACAGAAAGAACTTCTTAGCTTGAGCCAGGATTCATCTCCATAAAATGTAGATAGTTAGATCTTAGTTATATCTTTTATAGCCATTTAGTGTAGATATTTAAAGAATAGTGGTTGGTGATTTTTGGAATTTTCCTTCCCTAAGCCAGCTCTTATACCTCCAAATGCTTTGACACACTATTGTATGATGAAAGTACACAATTCCTGGATTCTGATTTCTCTACACCACACTGACATATAAGGAATAGTAAGAAAGAGAGTCAGTATGAAGCATATGCAGTGACAAACTTCATAGTTGATAACTGCATCTGTAATTATCAGTCATGATACTGGAAAGACATTTTATCTTATTTAGCCATAAATCAGAGAATTTCATTCTCATTCACAAAATCAGAAAAGCACAATGCACTCAACTGTTTTGTGTATAAATTAAATGAGATAACATGATTTACTTTGTGCAGTCATTAACACATGCACATCTTTTAAAGTAAAAAGTTTTTTGAGTGTGTGTGTGTGTGTGTGTGTGTGTGTATACTGGAGAAACTGCTTTCTGACTTAACGTGATGAAGAAGTTTGAGATATTTTAATAGTACATGAAACCATGAACATGACATTCAATATAAGGTTAGCTGTAGTTAAATGAACTTTTAACTGGGAACCAGGAAATGATGACTTTAGGTTTCAGCCCTGCTACCATCTAAATGAATGATTTGGGGAAAATTATGACTTCATGACAGCCACATTTTTTATATTTTTTACATGGAAAGACAAAGTCAAATATTTTTTATTATTTCTCCTGAATTTAAGTATTAATTTATATTCAACAAAGTCAAAAGTTATTCAGTGACAGAAGCAAACTCGTAAAAATCCTGTGAAAACTCAAGACTACTGAAAACACAATGCTAAGGGAATGAAAAAGATGGAATAAAATCTATGTGGCTAAAACCATCAGCATTTGAAATTTTGCTTTCTGCTCTCTCCAACAACAACTCATAAAAAATGGTGATGTTGACCTCAAAAAAAATCTTCTCAGTGATGGAAAGACTTCAAAAATCATTCCAGACAACTGGCCTTTAAATCTCTAACAGCTTCGTAAAGTACAGAGTGACATCCTTCATGTTTAATTCAAGTCATATCCAGTAGTCCCATCAGCATGAAAAGCATGAGGCATAAACATTGAAATTTAATTTAAGTAGTAATTGGACACAAATTTGTGTCTAGAAATTGGAACATAATATTAAAATAAATCTCTAGTTTCCTCTCTCCAGTAAAATGCTCCTATGATAAACACATGGAGAAAAACTGTTTTGGATAAATTTTTTTTCATTTCATTTAAGAAACACCCATTGAACTTCTACCACCTGCTCTATACCGTACTCAACACAGAAAGACAATATTCACGAGGAAACAAAGTCTTCCCTTTGGAAGAAAAATCATGTTCAGCTCCTCAATGTCTTATCTGAATTTAAATGTTATAGTTTAAGTTCCCAATTTGTTAAATAATCATAAGTCGGTTTTGAGAAGTGAACAATCTTATGTTTAGGCTCTTAAAAAAATTCATTGAAAGAAAAATAACATAAAATATCACAATATTTAATGAATCTTTAACTGATTATTCTTGTGTAACACAGTACATTCTACACCAAGTTGCCTTTTGAGGGTAATACTTAGTGTCTTGAATAAACATATTGGCACTGATACTGCTAAATTGGTATAATAAAACATGACAGCATATTTATGTTTATATTTTATTTAAAGTATTTTTACATATACTTTAAACAATTTTTTATTTGCTCATCTAAACAAAACTGGGAAGCAGGCAGAGCAAGAACTTTGCTTCTGTAGAAACTAAGCTTCAAAAAGTCAATTGCTGAAGGTCACCAGTTGCTGAAGGTCATCGGTGCTAGCATGTAGCAGCAGTAGGTTTCAACCACAGTGCTTTTCTCTTTGGTCTCCCTAGATAAAGGGTTGATCTGCTTCACATCTGAGTCACTTTATGGGAAATAGTTAAGATGCGGCAAATCAAAGGAAAAAGACACTCAAACAGACTTTCCTATTTCTCCTCACTTTATTGTATGAGGATAACAGCCCCACCACGTATTAGCTAAAGTTGAAACAGAAGCATCTCAACTATATGATTAAAAGTGCATCTCCTAGATTCAGACTGCCTGGATTGAATGCTTAATCTACTATTTAGTAGTTAAGCTCACTTAGGTAGATTGCTTAACCATCGCATACCTCAAATTCCAACCTGTGCAATGCTGGTGATAATAGTACCTACCTATAGGCTGGTAGCAGAGATTAAAGAATTTCACTCATGCGGAGGACTTAGAGGATTGCCACGTAATGAGTACAACCTTAAGCGTTAAGTAGTGATACTCAGTTCTTAGGAAACCCTGTGATGTGATACTTTATGATGTAAATATAAAGTAAACTGAAAAGAATGTTGAAAGACAATGGAAGGGTCATGGAACTGAAGAGATCCGGCACTGATTCCTGTTCTGCCACTGGTAAACCCTACAGTCTTTGTCATTTACTCCCCTTCCTGGGCCTCCCTAGGAAGTCATGAGCTTGGAAGAAATGATACCTGGGAAGATGAGACAGAGAGACTAACAGCGTGTGTTCTAGAGTCAGACAGATTCATGTAGAAACCTCAGCTCAGCCACATACTAACCATTTGATGTTGGACACGGTAAACCAAAAAGTACCTGAGACAAGTCTCAATCAATTTAGAAAGTTTATTTTGCCAAGGTTAAGTATGTGCCCATGACACAGGCTTAGGAGGTCCTGACGACATGTGCCCAGTGTGGCAGGGGTACATCTTGTTTTTTATGTTTTAAGGAGACATAACACATCAATCAATGCATGTAAGAGTTACATTGGTTCCGTCTCAAAGGGCAGGACAACTTGAAGGGGAAGGGGCTTACAGGCCATAGGTGGATATAAACATGTTCTTACTGGCAGTTGGTTGAGTCACTATCAGTAAAAGGAAATGCCTGGGTTACAACAAGGGATTATGGAGACCTAGGTTTTACCATGCAGATGAATCCTCCAAGTAGCAGGCTTTAGAGAGGTTAGACTGTAAATGTTTCTTATAGGAGTTAAGGTCCATACTGATGTTAAGGCTGGAGAACTATAATGAGGCATGTCCAGTCCTCACTTCCTGTCATGGCCTGAACCAGTCTTTCAGGTTACCTTGTAGAGTGCCATTCAGATGGTTGCTGGGAGGTGGGAGCTTCGAATTTTATTTTTGGTGTACAACCCCTGTCTCACCTTACAGAATAAAAAGAGAAATGCCTGCTCACAGTGGGTGGTGGTGATTTAACATTCGATCATATTTTTATTTAATAATTGTGAGTTATTATTATTACTATTTATATATTTATAAATACAACCCAACATATTTTTATTTAATAAATCTGAGTTATCATTGTTACTATTTATATAGGCTGACTCTTTTAATAAAATTATATGATGCCAGGTGCTATAAACCTTCTGAAAAACGTCAAGTAAGCGCAATACTCAAAAGGTGAGAAAAGAAACTAGTAACTTGTATAAATGTCCACATTCTGCTATGGCAAAATTTGTATTCATTTGTCCTGCCGTGAAGCACCATTCACTTGAGTCTCTACATTGCTCATGGCACTAAGTACCTCTGGGTCAATGCAGTGAAGAAGGTGAAAAAAGACAGGCAATAGAAAAACATATGTAGCAAAATCTTCATGGTTTCATTTAGAGAATATCAACCAGCTCTTCCCAAGAGCATATAAGGTGCCTTATATTGAAAGTTATGCAAATTCTATGTTAGAGTGACTATATATGAGTACTTTCTAGAGGCATGCTTGAGTTTTAGGCATGACTTGTTCTTCCCAGTACTCACCTTGTTGGCTGTAAACATATGGTAAGGATAAAGCCATTTCAACAATTTTTGAAACTCATTTTAAGAAACAGAATTCAGAGCCTCTTTAAAAGATAAACCTAAAAATGAGTTTTAATATGAGCCAGTGTTCTTTCAACTGGATACCCATGGTCACTATCAGACTTAACCTCATTCTTCAACCACTTACATCACTTTAATCATTATACTCTGTTGTTCCCATTTCTTACCATTTCTACAATCTTTCCTTTTGTTTTGTTTTGTTTTGTTTTTAAGACGGGGTCTCTCTCAGTCACCTAGGCTGGAGTGCAGTGGCAGGATTTCGGCTCACTGCAAACTCTGCCTCCTGGGTTCAAGGGATTTTCCTGCCTCAGCCTCCTGAGTAGCTGAGATTACAGGTACCCACTACCATGCCTGGCTAATTTTTGTGTTTTTAGTGGAGTCTGGGTTTCATCATGTTGGCCAGCCTGATCGCAAGCTCCTGACCTCAAGTGCTCCATCCACCTCAGTCTCCCAAAGTGCTGAGATTACAGATATGAGCCATTGTGCCTGGTCAGTCTTTCCAATTTTTAATTGTTGGCTGTTCTCTGAGTCTAGCACGCCTTCCACTTATCTGAATCTATCTCTAATTGCCTTTCACAACATTTTCCTGCTGTAGGAAAAAAATATAAATAAATAGCATCTACCGAACCCATGTTGCAGTTGTGTGAAAGCCAAGTGTTCTCAATAGACAGATATGCCCTTATACCTAATAATTGCCAGAAAGAGAATCTTATTTTGCTGCTGATATGTTGGTTTGCTCTAAATACCCACTACTGTCTTTAGCAGACATTCATCCACACGGGTGAGCGTAGGAAGCAGGCTTCAACATCTGTTTTGAAATGTTTCCGGGTCAAAATCATCTTCGACCGTGTTTTAGGTTGTGAAATTGTGGAAACTGAAAAGGACATGAAATCTCTGCTTTAGAGGAAATCCAAAGTTTATTCCTATAGAAATGCACACCTGTGTTCTTACAGTAGTTCTTTCTGATATGAGCATTGGTGAGGTTGAATATACTAAGGTCAGTATACTGTTTAGTTTTCAAACTATTTGTATCATTTATTGCATATCTACTATGTATCAATTTTCACACAGTATTTTAGGTCCTGGAGTGGGTGGAGGAAACTCTAATAGAAATAAAGTAGCCCCCATAGACTTTATCAGAATTAAAAATATTTATTCTAAAGAAATACACTGTGAAAAAAATAAAAGGACTGATGGGGAAAACATCTGTAAAACATGTTTGATAAAGGACTTGCATCTGAATTTATAATGAATTCTAAATTAACTCATTTAACTCAATAAGACAAAAAATCCAGTTTTAAAATCAGCAAACTATATGAATAGACAGTTCATCGAAAAGGTTCTATGAGTAGAATTAAATCTTGTAAAAACAAAAGCTAAGACATTTCCTGAAGATAATACAGTCTCTGCAAATACTGAGAATCACTAGAAGAGAACACGATTCTTTGAAAATTAAAATGGCAAGTATTTAAATCTTGTCAAAGCATACAACTCCACTGGCAAGATTTAAGACAATTGAGTCAGGAAGGAGCCAGCTTTAGGAATCTCTGGGTTAGGAGCCACATAAAGAATGTATCTTATGAAGGATTTAAACTTTATCCTGAACACAAGAGGGAGATATTAAAATATATTTTAGCAGGGGCACTATTTAAACAAACATCCTACTATTACAGTTGGTTTACATTCTATCCAGCATATGTTTTTGGTACTATTACGTTACCCTTGACACTAACACCATCACTGCTTCTCTTCAGTATGTTTGTGTGTGAATATTTTTGTGTCCGGCATTGTCCTAGTTCCCAAAATCACAAAAATAATAAGATACTCTCTCCATTTGCTAGGAATGCACAGTCTGCTGGGTGAGGAGCATAGAAAAATACCAGTATTGCAAGAGTGAGTTCCATTCTACCGTGGAATACAGTTTAGATTCTGAGATCACTGAGAATGAAGAAAGCGGGAAAGGGAAACATTTGTGTAGAATCTCGCCTCACTGAGTAGGAGTTTCCTGTGAAGTAGAAAAGGGATGGGAAGAATTCCCAACAAAGGCAAGAAGATGAAAGATGGGGAAACATAAATGCGGGAAACCCTGAGCAGTTTTGGAGACTCATCTCTAAGTCTATAATGTGGTAGGTCTAAAAATTAAAAAAAAAAATGTATGTAGGCAAAACTGCAGCTTCAAATATTCAAGAGGCCAAGTGTTTGGAGGTGAAGTTTTCATTGTGGGATTGAAGATCCATAGCTTTTTGAAGACAGAATAAAACATTCAAGAACAAACAGATAATACCCAGAGGCATGGTCATGAAAACACACACGCATGTACAGCTGGCTTGATGGTAAGGATAAGACGGCAGTTGTTTGGTACATAAGGGCTTCATGTAAGTTCCAGAGACCAGGAATGCATAATATATGAAAAAGTGGGTGACAAAAGTTGAAACTGGGGAAGTAGTCAGAGGCCATACCTTGAAAAATGTTGTATCCTTTGATGAGAAGTTGAAATATTATGCAATAAGTCTGCCCTATTCACTGTTTTCCACTGAATTGCTTCTAATGGCAGAGGACAGATAACTTTAGGTAGTCTGGTAACTCAGCACCAAACAGCCTGACAAATGTTGCAAATTTATTTGAAGTCTTATGTTTCTTCATTAAAATGTAAATTCATTTTTTGACCAATTATGTTGATTAATATGTATTTTAAAATCATCTGCTTTCACCAAATCTTTAGATAGAGTTGATACCCCAGGCATTTGGCTCATATTTAATGGCTGACTTAGTAATCTTCTAAACACCTCCATCTCTGCAGGAGTATATACCCATTTGAGAATCACTGTTATAGGTGATGAGGCTCCATGAGAGGGTATTAAGTTCTAAAAGCATGAGAAGGCATCATCCTCTTCTGTAATGAGAGAATCAATGTGCCTCATGAAGTTACATACTATGATGAAATAAACCATAATCCATTCAAAGTTTACTAGGCTCTTATCTCTGCAGTGCCACATTTAAATTGACTCTGAATTTACAGTTAAATTAAAAGGGTCTGCCTATTTTATTCTCTCCAGTGATTTTATTGCTCACTAGAGATTTGCTATATTAAAAAGCACCAAAATTACTTCTATCAATTAACAATATTATACTTAAAGTCTAGATAAATTATTAGGTGGTGTTTGAAGCTTCTGTAGGAAAACTTTGCATTGAATAAGGAAATGTGTTGATTTCCGTGTTTCGAGTAGGAAAGTCACTGTTTTTTTTTTTTTTTTTTGGTAATAGATACTAGTGATGAAAATGTTAGTGATGACGGTGAAGATGAAGATGTTTCACGTACATTGCAAAAAACTAAGGATACAACATTGGCCTCAAGGAGCTCACATTCAGAAGCTGATGCAGTAAGTAAATCAGCCTCAAATTATGATACAGGATGTTAAGAACTGCAGCAGGGCTGAACACAGCATGCCACTGGGGTAGAGAGAAAGATGTCGCATGGACACGGAGACAGTGTAGGTTTCCTGGATAGTAAGATACTTAACCTGAGTTTCAAGGCTACGTAGAAACTAGTCAGTCAAAAAAGGCTTGGAGATATTCAATAACAAGCTATGAAACCTGTGCCACAGCAATGAAACATGGAGAAATTGAAGTGCATAGAAAATCAGCAGTGAGTTTTGCTTGCTTGTCTAGGCTACAGCAAATGAAATGGAGATTGACTGGCAGTTAAAGGTCTCATGCAATATAATGAAGAGCTTGGCATCCACCTGTAAACTACACAAGGCCAGGTGGGTCTCCAACGTCCTTTCCAGTTGTTAAATGTGTAATGTGCCTGGCTGAGGGGGCAGTGGAGATTGAGATTTTATTTACGTTCTATAAGCTAAGCCAAGTCTTGTGACCTAAGTCTGGCACGTGTGTGTGTGTGTGTGTGTGTGTGTGTGTGTGTGTGTAAAGGTGCCATCTTTTTGCTAAGCCATGGGCCTATAAAGCTCTGTCCACCTGGAGGTGTTTTTTTTTTTGTAATCTACACAAAGGACAACACCTGTACTGTAGAAGCCAGTAGATGCTTTTGCAAAATGTAAAGGATATGTTTATTGTGAATTTATATTTTGGAAAGGTGAGTCTGGTAGGTGTGTGGAGGGTGGACTAGATGGAAAGACACAACCAGCAGAGAGAGCAGATAGTCAACTACTGCAGTTACTCAAACTGTAATCAGTTATTCAGTGGAAGCAGATAAAAGGGAACATATTTTCCAAATATCTTTATCACGGTCTTCTCCTCCTAACAGCCTGCTACTTCTGATTTATTTTCCTCAGTTAAACATGGGTGTTACTACCCTTTCTCTACTTCAGTTTCAACTAAGATGCTTACCAGTTATTGCAGTTTCCATCTAAGTATGTTTAAGAGATGTATTGAGTCACTTTCTGCTAATAAAAACAATAATAAGCTCTCTATTCTAGTCATGGATACAGGTTTTTGGGTGCTCAAGGTTTCTTTTGGGGACTTTTGGGAGTTGCTGTTTAAGAATAGCTATTGAAAATATAAATAATAATTTACAATTAATTTTTTAATTATAATTTTAAAACACTAAACAATTATAAATTAAGAAGTTGGCAAATGTCACAATATCCATAAAAATAACATAATATTAATATGAATATACTGCCTGACAAAATTTTGTGGAAACTATCCCCATCATTTGTAGTTGCCTGTTTCTGATGGTCTTTTTATTTCCCTATTATTTTTAGTTGCTTTTTTTTTTTTTGAGACAGAGTCTCCCTCTGCTGCCCAGGCTGGAGTGAAGTGGTGTGATCTCTGCTCAGGGAAACTTCCGCCTCTTGGGTTCAAAGGATTCTTTGCCTCAGCCTCCTGAGTAACTGGGACTATAGGCACGCGCCACCACTCCCAGCTAATTTTGTATTTTTAGCAGAGATGGGGTTTCACCATTTTATAGCCAGGCTGGCCTCAAACTCGTGACCTCAAGTGATCCACTTGTCTTGGCCTCCAAAGTTCTGGGATTACAGGTGTGAGCCCCGACACCCAGCCCAGTTGCATATTTTTATGATATCTTCATTAATTATATTATTAATTTTATAGTATAATTTTCTATGGCATAAATAGAAAGATGTTTCATTAAGTTGTTTTCTCTAACATCACATTTTGTTTTATGTATTGTGATTATCTATTAATAATTTAGGAATGTGATACTGGCTGTCACTTCTTGTAGCAGCTGGAGGACATAGGTCTTACTACCTAAATTTGTCACCTGTTGAGATATCATCTATTTCCTTTTAAAGCAGAGTCGATGCTTTTACTCTTATAAGATTTCATATGAGTTGAACAAAGGAACATATGGCAATGACTTGTTAGAGTGTATTTCAGAACTTAGGGGAGAAGAGTTAACACTCAACACTGCCCAGAGTGAGTGTGGTGTCCTTACACATATTCTGCCTCTGGGTGCCAGAGGAACCTTCTAATGCATGTTTTAGTTCTAACACTTTGAGGTCATGGTACTGGGTATATCAGCACACTGGGCATAGAAGAATTTTTGAAAATCATTCCTCCATCAGAATGTTAGCAATCACTCAACTAGACATAGACTTACCTAAATACATACCTCACTGAAGCTCCAAGTGCCCACACCACCTCAATGCCACCCAAAATGAAGAAAGTATGCCAGAGGGGAAGGTGGCAAAGAAGGAGATAACATTCTTAATAGGATGCTCTTAAAATATTTTACTTTTTCAAATTTTATAAAAATGTACTACCTTGCGAGTTCCTCCTTAGCAAAGTGTCCTTGCCAGCAACTATGTGACAAGATCACCCTGGATTTGGAGACCCTCTGGCCAAACCCTTCCCATAAACCCGTGAAAGCTATGCCAGTTGCAGTTAAATTAAGAGGCCATTCTCTCTTTGGGGCCATTCTCTCTTAGGGACAGAGCCCTTTGGAAGAAGGCCAGAGAATGGATCCCACTAATGGCTGGGCTAGATTTTTGTAGGCTTTTACCTTGAAGCCATACAAGACCCACCTAGACTGAAGCTCCTTGATGCCCATCTCAGTGGTATAGCAGAGGACATAAGGTACCATTTTCTGATAGACTACCATTTGTTAGGTATAGTACATGGCATTTTGCATGTATCTGCTTTTTTTTTTTTTTTTTTTTTTTGAGACAGAGTCTTGCCCCATCGCCAGGCGCCAGGCTGGAGTGCAGTGGTGTGATCTCCGCTCACTGCAACTTCCACCTCCTGGGTTCAAGCAATTCTCCTGCCTCAGCCTCCTGAGTAGCTGGGACTACAGGCACGTGCCACCACACCTAGCTAATTTTTGTATTTTTAGTAGAGACAGGGTTTCACCATGTTGGCCAGGATGGTCTCAATCTCTTGACCTTGTGATCCGCCCTCCTCAGCCTCTCAAAGTGCTGGGATTACAGGCGTGAGCCACCGCGCCTGGCCTGCGTATATCTTTTTAAATCCTGTCATTGTCTTGAGGGATAAGAGGTTACTAAAACTCAGAATCATTAACCTGAATTAACCTGTATGTGACTAGACAGATGGTAAAAAAAAACTAGGAACTCAGAAACTTTTTTTCTGGCTCTAAGTTGAAAAAAAAAATGTAAAGACGATGATGACGAGATAATGATAAAACAGAAGCAAAGCTAATAATACTTTACAACTAAAATTTATTAAGTTATTTCATCGTGTTGGTCACAGTTCTAGATGGTTTACATAGATCATCTTATGTGGATCATACAGTGCCCAATATATAGATATATAATCCCATTATGCAGAGGAAGATATTAACATGCAATGAGATGACCTGCTCAGTTGTTACGGAGGTATACTGGAATTTTAATTGACTTTACTTCAAAGACCATGTTCCAAGTGTAAGTTTTTGATTACCTTTTAATTGTGTTCTAAGACGAATTAATCACTGAGTGCACAAATAATAGAAAAATTAAAATGTGCAATTTTTGTTTGTCCTCCCTCTCCCTTTGAACTAAGAGAGGCATGCCAATGCATTAGTTAAGGCTTCTCCAGATAAACAGAACCAATAGGGTGTGTATAGATATATAACAGCAGATTAATCACGGCAATAGACTTCCATGATTATGAAAGTCAAGAAGTCCCACAGTGTGTTTGCAAGCAGGAGACCCTGGAAAGCCAGGGGTGTAATTCAGTCAGTCCTGATAACTGAAGGAGGAGCTAGGTGGGGAAACCTGGTTTAAATTCTGGAAATTGAAGCCTGAGAAATAAAAGCTCTGCTGTTCAAGGGCAATAAAAGATGAATGTTCTATCTCAAGAAGAGAGAAAAATCACCCTTCCTTCACCAAGCTGTTTTGCGTGGTCCTCAATGCATCAGATGATGCTCACCCACTGTGGTACGAGCAGATCTTTTCTACTCCATCTATTGATTCCAATGCTAATCACTTCGAGAAACACCCTCACAGACACACCCACAGATACGCTTTATCAGCTTTCTGGACATCTATTATTCCAGTCAAACCACATATATAACTAATCATCACAGCCCGTTTGTAAATATACATAGCACAGGCCAGCTGCCAAGAGGATGGGCTCTCCTAATTCTGAGTACACTGGAGCAAAGGCCTTTGACAATCCAGGATTCAGCAGCAGGTTTGGATTTCCACAGTTTTCATCTTCTCTCCAGGCCCTTGAAGCTGGTAGATGATCTGTAACAGGAGACCACCTTTATAGACAGCAAAACAGAGGGAGGCAGTTTTTACACCTGACCCAGTGGCACTGAACAGGTAAAAAAGTCAGGATGTGTGACGAACCCCCTGGGAAATTCATGCTGGTAGAAATATTATGTTCGATGTGTTTCCCTTCTGGGAGAACAGCTGGGTTGCCTGGTTATGAGTCTCCCTTACGGTTTTCTTCTGAACAGATAATGCGGGCTGAGAAGTGATATACTCACTTGCATGCTTTAATTAAACAGTGGAATCCGAGAACTACTGGGAAACTTATGTGAGAGACATGGAAAACATAGTTAAATTTGTTGTTACTGTGGTGAGTGAGAGAGCACAAACTCACAGTCACTGAGCCCATTGAAAGGATCAGTCACAGTGCAAGGCACCTGAAATAGAGGCCCTAATTCAATCTTTATGCTAGCATCCTCATTTCACAGATAAGAATCCTGGGTTTCAGAAAAGTTAAGTTTTTACTCAAGTTGACACTAATTATAGGTGGCATAGATGAAGAAAGAGCTCAACTCTGACCAAGGAGACGAAGAGGAACCTCTGATATGGAAGCTGGCTGGGCACTCAGTGCATAACATGTTATACTCCTCTTGGACATGAGCTACCTCTCAGAACACCAGTTCAGACAAAGTTACTCCGAGACGATGATACAATAAAGCAAAGCAAGGATACTTTGTAATTTGTGGAAGCACAGACAAAATCAATATCAATATGCCACCTACAAAAGACCAAACAGCCCTTATATTGGCCAAAATGAGTGATGTCTACTTCTTTGCCAATGAAGTTTTATTTTCATTCTAGCCAGCCCTCTCTACAGATGAGATTTTTTGAGATATCCAATCTTATAATTGCCTCCAGCTTTCTGACAGCATCTAATTTAAGAAAATTATCCTCTCCTTCTGTCCTCCCCCAAAAGACCCATCCGAAGCCCCACATCTACAAAAGGTTATTTCTAGTACCATCTTTCTGAAGCACCCCATGATTCTTCATGATATGTGTTCCTTGTCTGTGCAACAGGTAATACATTGAACTTGTTCTCTACCCACATGTTTCTGACAGGTTTTAACTAATTTGACAACTCTTTCTTTGGTGGATGGTGCCGTCAAAGAAGTGGATATGGAAACCATGTCAAGTTTGGGAAGTGCCAGTGCTGATGTGTGAACCTGGACAAGCTCCAGAACAAGTAAGGCACCCCTGAAGTTGCTTATTAAGAAACTATAGGGTTAGGCCGTTGGATCTTCAAGAACCTTCTTGGTCTAAAGCCATAATCCGTTTAACGACATTCACACTTTTGATACTTGCAGCCTGTTAAGGTGGCCAGGGTAGGTTTTAGTGCCTGCATCAGAGCATCAGACAGAATAGAATAGTGAGATGCAAGGCCAACATTCAGCAACTAGCTTTTTGGCAGACCTGGGAATAAAATGAAAGCCAGTTCCTAAGATCAGAGCATAATTGTATCTACTCAGTAAAGACATAACAGTAGCTAAGAGGAATTGAATGCTTATCATTTGCCAATCCTCACAGCAGGCTATTTGTTAGTTACTATTTGCATTCATTTTCTATATGGGGAAACTGATTTGCAGAAAGACTGGGCAGCTTGCTGACATTTACAGCTGATGAGTGGCAAAGCCCAGATCTGAACTTGGACAGGAGGGTCTCAGTTTACGTTCTTCACCCCATGCTTTACTCTTCGTAAGCACAATATGATCCAGGCAAAGGATTAGAACATTGTCTCACATATGGTAGATTCCTAATTAATATTAACTTTATCATCTTATTTAAAGATTCCAACACACCTACAGAAATATGATGGAATTAGCATTCATATCTGTATTTTTGATATTAAAAAAAAACTGAGACAGTGTCATTAAATAACTCACTGAATGTCACACCGTTCATATAAAGCAAACATGAGACCAGAATCAAAGGATTTCAGAGTATAAATATACTGGTCCCAGTTGTTATTTGCAATATATTTGTTCTATATTCTCTTAAGGACTGTCATCAGTATTGAGGTATACATATTATCTTCCTTAGTTCTCACAGTAAGACTATGACTTAGGTACTCTCTTTATCTTTTTACAGATCAAGAGTATGAGGCAAACAAATACTCACTGATCTGTCCAAGATGATACATAATGTATGTTTTATGGAATCAGGGTCACAACATGAACACATTGTAGTAAGCATCACTGCAGATGAATCGTTTACTTTATCTAAGACCTAGTGACATTTACTTGCATAAAAACAACTAATTTAGTGATGTAAATGTTTTCATTAAAACAGGCCAAGAAGATTTCTTGTCTTCATAATTTATTAAACCCTACCCCAAATGAATATAAATTGCTTTTAAAATTATTCATTCAAAATAAAAATTCAAAGATATTTTCTCTTCTGTCATTCTAACAGAGTGCTTATATTTTTATAATGACCAAGAGTGGAAAGGTTACATTTATTTATACTCATATTCATTAAAAAAATATTGAACACCCACTCTACTCCAGCCTCTTGATACTCTTAGTAATTTCAAGGAAACTCTGACTTTGAAAACTGAATGACTTGACCGAAGCCATTTAAATCCTGGCCTTTTAGCTGCAAGTTATTAGCACACTGAATCACATGCAATTTATAAAATGTTTTCTCAATAAAGTTTATACTCGAGAAGCTTCTTGCAAATAATCTGTATATATGATATGGGGAACTGACTTTCGGGTAAGACTTTCTCGTGCTCAGAGTCTTGGCATGACCTTACCAAGCTGAAATACATGGGTACAGTTATTTTAATTCTTTGATCCTCAGTTTCTTCATTTATAAAAGCAAGGCTAATAATATTCATTTTACAGGTTAAAAAGAAACAATTCAACAATTATAGCATAGGATCAGACAGACATTAAGAATAAAAATATATTAACTTTTTATGAAATGGACATGCAGTCATAAACTAAATAAATGTGTTCCTTAATAATGCTCCCGTTTTTATAATCAATTTGCCATTTTTCAATTCTTCTAGTCAAGAGTCTATTGTGTGCTAGAGTTAGCACAAACTTCAGTAAATATGTGTGAACAGTTGCTGAAAACTATTTGGTTGGTTTTCACAACTAGTTTTAATTAATTTAATCATTGAGATCAATGATAAAGAAGTTTTCTTTGTTAAGAATCCTTGACTTTGAACAAGGTAGAGCTTGAGAAAGAAAGGTTTTGCTTCCCTTTTTGTTTTCAGTAGTTTGGAACTTAGCAATGATTTTTAAGCTGAAGGGAAAGATGGCAAATAGAAATTTGGATCTACGCAATGGAATGAAGAGCAATATAAATGAAAAATATGTGGGAAAATATTTTCTCCTTATCAGTTTTTTGAAAGACAATCAATTTTCAAAGCAAAAACATAAACAGTGCATTTTAACATTTATCACATAGGTAGAATAAAGGTATGAAAGTAATGACACAAAGGACACAAAGCCTGTAATTGGATGTGTACTTTTTAAAGTCCTTACAGCATACAATAAGTAGTATATTTATTCATACCAAAATATAATAACAATGCTTATATAATCTATATAATGTCCTCTGTAAAAGAAACTATATAATCAGTATTTATAAAAAGCCAAGTGAAGAGGTAAAGGAATATTGAAAAATAAAAATGATAAAAAATAAAAACAAAAAATCCAAAATAAGATAGAAGGGAAGAGGAAGAAAATTAAATAGACAACAAATAATATGACTGAATGACCATATCAACATATACCTTAAATGTAAATAGACCAAACATTTCAATTGAAAAGCAGAAACTGTCAGAATAGATTTAAATTATTTTTAAAAATGGCCAGGCATAGTGGCTCATGCCTGTAATCCCAGCATTTTGGGAGGCTGAGGCGGGTGGATCACTTGAGGTCAAGAGTTCAAGACCAGCCTGGCCAAGATGGTGAAACCCAATCTCTACTAAAAATACAAAAAAATTAGCCAGGTGTGGTGGTGGGCACCTGTAATCTCAGCAATTCAGGAAGCTGAGGCAGGAGAATCACTTGAACCTGGGAGGTGGAGGTTGCAGTGAGCTGAAATTGTGACATTGCACTCCAGACTGGGAGACAATAGTGAAACACTGTCTCAAAATAATAATAATTATAAATAAAATAAAATAAAAAGACCTGTTCTAGTAGCCTTTTGGGAAGATTTTTAGAGTTTTCTAAGTACAGAATCATATCATAAGCAAAAAAAAGGTAGATTGACTTTTATTTCTTATTTGAACAGATTTTATTTATTTCTCTTGATTGGTCTAACTAGAACTTCCAGTACTACTTTGAATAGGAGTGGTGAAAATCAACTTCCTTGTCCTGTTCCAGTTCTTAAGAGAAGTGTTTTCAGCTTTCTCCTGTTCAGTATGATATTGGCTGTGAGTCTAGTATTGACAGTGGGGTGTTAAAGTCTCCCACCATTATTGTGTGGGAGTCTAAGTCTCTTTGTGGATCATTAAGAACTTGCTTTATGTATCTGGGTGCTCCTGCATTGGGTGCATACATATTTAGCATAGTTAGCTCTTCTTGTTGCATTAATCCCTTTACCGCTATAATGCCCTTCTTTGTCTCTTTTGATTTTTGTTGGTTTAAAGTCTGTTTTATCAGAGACTAGGATTATAACACCTGCTTTTTTTTTTTTGCTCTCCATTTGTTTGGTAAATCTTCCTCCATCCTTTTATTTTGAGCCTATGTGTGTCTTTGCATGTGAGATGAGTCTCCTGGATACAGCACACCAATGGGTCTTGAATTTTTATCCAATTTCCCAGTCTGTGTCTTTTGACTGGGGTACTTAGCCCATTTACCTTTAAGGTTAATATTGTTGTACGTGAATTTGATCCTGCCATTTTGATGCTTGATGGTTGTTTTTCCCATTAGTTGATGCAGTTTCTTCATAGTGTTGATGGATTTTTAAAAATTTTTTGAACCTTGTTTTATGACTGAGCATGTTGTCAGTCTTAGAATATGTTCTGTGTACAGATTAGAAAAATGTTTATTCTTTGATTGTTGGGTGGAGTGTTCCGCAGATGTCGATTAGGTCCAATTGGTCAAGTGTCAAGTCCAGTGTTTCTTTGTTAGTATTCTGCCTTGATGATCTGTCTACTGCTATCAGTGACATGCTGAACATTCCCATTATTCTCGTGCAATTATCTGTCTTTTTATAGGCCAAGAAGTAGTTGTTTTATGAAACTGAGTGTTCTGATTTGGGGTGTATTAGTATTTAGAATAGATGTTTCAGCATACAAAATCAATGCACAAAAATCAGTCACATTTCTATACAAAATATTGTCCAGGTTTAGAGTAAAATCAAGAACACAATCCCATTTATAATAGTCAGAAAGAAAATGAAATACCTATGAATACAACTAACTAAGAAGGTGAACGATTTCTAAAAAGAAAAGTACAAAACACTGCTGAATGAAATCAGAGATGACATAAATACATGGAAAAATATTCCATGCACATGGATTGGAAGAAGCAATATCTTTAAAATGGCCATGCTACCCAAACCAATCAACAGATTCAACTCTATTTCTCTCAAATACTCACATTATTTTAACAGAATTAGAAACAAAAATTTAAAATTTATATGGAATCCTAAAAGAGTCTGAATAGCCAAAGCAATCCTAAGTGAAAAAAACAAATCTGGACACAACACACCACCCAACTTTAAACTGTACTACAAACCTACACTAACCAAAACGGCATGATACTGGTACGAAAACAGATACATCCACCAAAGGAATGTCATGGAAAACTCATAAGTAAAGCCACATACCTACAACCATCTGATCTTTGACAAGGTCAATGAAAACAAGCTACAGGGAAAGGACTCAGTAGTCCATAAATTGTGCTGTGATAACTGGCTAGTGATAGGCAGAAAAATTAAATGGAACCCCTGCTTTTCACCATATATAAAAATTAATTCTGTGGGGACTCAAACTCTGAACATCCTAGACAAAACCTAGGAAATACTCTTCTCGATATCAGCCTTGGCAAAGAATTTTTGGCTAAGTCCCCAAAAGCAGTCACAACAAAAACAAAAATTGAAAAGTGAGACCCAATTAAACTAAAGAGCTTCTGCACAGCAAAAGAAACTATCAAGAGAATAAACCAACAACCTATAGAATGAGAGAAAATATTCACAAACTATACATCTGACAAAGGTATGACATTCAGAATCTATAAGAAAGTTAAACAATTCAACAACCAAAATAATAATAATAATAACCATTAAAAAGTGGACATGATTATCAAAAAGTTATGCCTACTTTTTAGTGGAGTTGTTTGTTTTTTGAGAGTTGAGCTGTTTAGATTCAAACAAGATAATATCTTTTGAAAGGATATTGATGGAACTGGAGGCCCTTGTTTCTAGCAAACTAACACAGGAACAAAAAAAAACAAAGACTTCCTGTTCTCACTTATAAGTGGGAGCTAAAGAATAAGAATACATGTACACATAGACAGAAGCAACACACACTGGGGCCTTTCAAAAGGTTGAGGGTGGGAGGAGGTGAAGGGGCAGAAAAAATGACTGTAGGGTACTAGGCTTAGCATGTGAGTGATGAAATAATCTGTATGATAAACCCTGTGACACAAGTTTACTATGTAACAAACCTTCACATATAACCCTGAATCTAAAATAAAAGTTAAAAAAAAAAATAAGAAAAGAAACTGAATCCTCAATGTGACATATCCCAAGATGAGGCCTTTAAGAGGTGATTAGGTCATGAGGTCTCTGCCCTCAGGAATGGATTGAGCTAGGTATGGATTAATGGCTTAATAAATAAATGGGCTATCATGAGGGTGGGACTTGTGGCTTAATGAGAAGAGGCAAAGAGAATTCAGCTAGTAACCCCCGCCCCCTTGACATGTGATTCTGTGTGCTACCTGGAGACTCTCCAAAGGGTTCCCTCATCAAGACTTTTCAGCCTTCGTAATTGTAAGAGATAAATTTGTTTTCTTTATAAATTACTTAGTTTCAGATATTCCCTTATATACCCCCATAGGTATGTTTATATTAATATTTATTGCCTTTGAATACTTTTCTGCAAAAATACCAAAGAATTGGATCTTGACATCACCATGTAAATTTTAGTTACATCCTATGCAATGTCCCATGGTCTGTAGAAAGGACCTCTGTGATAGGAACAAGTCTACCTGGATAGAGATACAGACACCTGAGCATCAACTCCAGCTCTGAAACCTCTCCATCCTTGCCTCTCTGAATGCAAACAGTTCTAGGTATGCAAAGTAGAAGTTGGATTAGATGCTTTCCAAACTGCCTTTCAGCTAGCTCTGAAATTTTGCTGTTTTAATAGCCCCTGGGGAGAGCTTTACACCCAGCTGCCAAGAGGCGCAAAGGAGCCATGGAAGACTCTTGGGGTCATTAAACCCTCCTCAGTGGCTAATTTATTCCCAAGAGAGCCATAGCCTCTGGGGCAGCCAGAGTGCACAGGGAGAAGCTTCAGAGATAAAATTGGATCAAGGTGTCCGCAATATTCAGTAGGACAGAATTGGCCTTCCTTCTGACCTTCAAAATCATTCACTCCTATATTTGAAATCAGTAATAAAACTTTATTACAGTTTAATCTTCAACATTGCCTTCTTAAGGATGCTAAGTTACTTGATAGAGGGAATAAACTGGCTTATAAGATATCAAAATTTTCCAGCAAAGGCAAATGCTTACATTTGAGAGTTCAACAGGGAACCATCCCTACATATGAGAGAATGAGCCGAAAAGCACCCAAATTTACCATGACATTCTATGATTTATGAGCTACACTACCAAAGTGACATAGTCCTGGAAATTACTTTTGTGTTTTTTGATCAAAGCCTCCTATCTAGTACATGAAGCATCATCCCTTGACAGATGTTTAGAGCTGGCAACCACAGTTGAGTAAAGAATGCAGGCAGCGTCCAACACAGTGAAAATTACCAAAATAGCTAGATAGTACAAAGTTGGTTTAGTAAAAATTTTAATGTTTAAGAACTTAACCTTATCCCAGCACACACTTACATACATAGACACATTCACATGCGCAGATCAAAAATTAACATTTGTAACACTACCTTAATTCTGATCTTCTTGAAGCTTTCATATTCCGTCTCTGCTTCTTCTGTATTGAAACTTTCATTGAGTGGTATGCTGGGGCCATTTCACTGGCTCATGAAAGCCAATGGTTCCATTTTCATCAATTAACAAAAGGAACCAAATTAAACTAAAAGCTGTTGCACAGCAAAATAAACTATCAACACAACAAACAGACAACCTACACAATAAAAGAAAATATTTGGAAACTGGGGATCTGACAACGGTCTAATATCCAGAATCTATAATGAACTTAAATAAATGATCAACCAAAAAACGATTCCATTAAAAAGTAGACAAAGAACATGAACAGAAACTTCTAAAAGAAGACATAACTGTAGCCAAGAAGCATATGAAAAAATGCTCGGTATCCCTAATCACTGGGAAAATGCAAATCAAAACCACAATGAGATATCATTTCATACCAGCCAGAACGACTATCATTAAAAAGTAAAAAGACAAAAAACAAAAATAATAACAGATACTGAAGAGGTTGCAGAGAAAAGGAAACACTTATATACCACTGGTGGGAATGTAAATTAGTTCAGTCACTGTGGAAAGCGGTTTGAAGATTTCTCAAATAACTTAAAGCAGAACTACCATTTGACCCAGCAGTCCCATTACTGGATATATACCCAAAGAAATATAAAATGTTCTACCATAAAAACGTATGCATGCATACATTCATCACAACACTATTCATAATAGCAAAGACATAGAATCAATGTAGGTGCCCATCAGTGGTCGATTGGCTAAAGAAAATGGTGTGCATACAACTATGGAATACACCGTAGCCATAAAGAAAGACAAGATCATGTCCTTTGCAGTAACATGGATGGAGCTGGAAGCCATTATCCAACCACATTAACAGAAAACCAAACACCACATGTTCTCAAGTATAGGTGGGAACTAAACATTGAGTACATGTAGACACAAAGAAGGAAAACGAAGAAGAGACCAGGGTCTCCTCGGAAGATAGCAGGAGGGTGAGGTTTGAAAAATTATCTATTATGTATTATGCCGATGACATGGGTGACAAAATGATCTGTACACCAAATACCCACAACACATAATTTACCTATATAACAAACCTGCACATGAACACCTTCGAACCTAAAATAAAAGTTGGAAAGAAAAACATGTAAATAAATAAAATTTTATTAATTTTCAAACTGTTAAACATAGCCATTATTAAAAGTTAAATTATAAAAAAATTACATAATTATATAATAAATAGTATATATAATGACATAATATATTATATAATTTATATAATTACAATGATATATGTTAATTATAATTTATATCATTGCAATATATATATTGCATTGATACAATTTATATCATTGCAATTATCATTAAAAATCTAGATAAATAACGAATATCACTTTCTAAATATTGTATCATATTTTAATATTATATATACTATTGAGTGTATGGTGGAAATATGATATAATGGCACCACACCAACTCCATATTCGGTGACATTGCATGGATAGCTTGAAGCAGGCCATGATGAGAATATTTACACAACAGAAATGAGAAAATGCTGCAAATCGAGTTTGACTTATTGTTTTGTTTATTGTGAACACTTAAGAAAGTGCTGGAGAAAATATGAAAAATTCAGATTAAACTTAGAAGTATGTCATGTTTGTAACCATTACATTGTGAATAGCACAAAATATTGGGAATGTATCCACCTAGTATGAGACAACTCTTGCCAATGCAACAAAGATGTTGTTCACATGACTATGAACAAGTGAAGTTCTGACATACGTCTTTGTTGCTTTACTTTGATTTTGCTTGTTATTATAAATGAAAAATATTGACTGACATTTATGTTGGAACTACATTATTTTGTCAGTGATGCGAGTGTCTTTGCCTAAGTGGATACTAAACAAACATTTATTCACGGGTTTATTTTTGTGACACTCCTGTTGGCAATAGAATTATGAAAACTTGTGGTAGATTTTGCAAGAAATAGCAGGTCATGCTGAAGTTATAGGTGTGTAGAATTTATAATAAATGGCACCGTATATTTTACATTATTTGTAAGTTGTATCATTATTTGTGAACACATATATGTATGCTCTTATAAATTCTACAGATATTAAGAAAGATAAGATGCTAAGATATACACACACACACATATATAAATACATACATTTTTTAAAGAAAGCTGGTTGTTAAACACTTACTAGGACACCACTGCTGTGCTTTCAGTTTAAAAATTCTTCTCCAGGCTTTCCATTTCATCACTTTAACTCAATGCAACTTATTTCCACCATTTTATTTATTTACTTTCCCTCCTCCAAATTCAATCATGCGCCCACTATTTTCTCCATCTTCCTGCCATTCTTTTATCTCAATAGCATGTACAGTTCTGTAATTATGTACTCATAATCTTTCACCTGAATAACTGCAATACCTCCTACCCGGGCTTCTATCTCTGGTCTTGTTACCTTGTAACACATTCTCCAAATTACAGTGTTGGTAAATTTTTTTGAGTCACAGATCTTGTCAGACATTTCTTTTGTTTAAATATTCCAAAAATCCCCCTTTGAGGTTATGCACGAATTCTCAACATAGCATCCTTATATCCAGGTACAGTGCCAGACACTAGCCCTTGAACTGCTGTGGTCATTTCAGAAAAATGATTTAGAGAAGGGTGAGGCTGGAATATCATTGTTACTATGCATCATATGTGTTGCTTATTTTAAAAGAAATATTAACGTCTCCCTGTATCCAGTTACACTTATCCCTAAAATCAAAATTACCAAGACTAACTGCCTTCTTTTCGGAATTTATTGAATACTAGTAGTGCATTTCTACGCTACCTTAGCTCTCTTTTTTTTTTTTTGTGAGCAATACTAAGCAGGTGAAGAATTCAGAGGATGAAACAAAACTTTTATCTCATGTGCCCCAGATTTTATCGTTCTCATCTCCCCTAGACTACTTTATAGATGAATCATACATGAATGTCAGAACTTTTGTTCCTTCTCGGTTGGGACTCTGGATGGTGTAGAGGTCAGTAGCTGGTGAATCTCCAATTTGATCAGTATGGTTCAGGGTGAATAGAGAAGTCAGCTAACTTTAGTGAAGGGGAGGCAGAGCATGGCCTTGCAGAAAAAGAAGTCTCTAAAGGGACAGTCAAGAGAAACGAATCCTCAAACTCCGCTTTAAATACATCATGGGCGTAAGTCAAGTAATGTCTGTCTTTGTGGCATCAGTTTGCGCACAGAGAGCAACCATACATTTTGAATATTTGCACATATCATTCATCACCTCTAATAACGACCCTGAGTCCCATAACAGTAATAGGAATAACAGCAATGCTAACAGAGACTAAGACTTATTGAAAAGGTCAACTACCTAGTCATTTTTCTAAGTGCTTTGTAAATTATGCCACGGAACCCTCAAAACCCTCAATATAATTGCATAAATAACTGCTATTTAAAATGTTTATTTTCCAGAGGACCTTGCTAAGAGCCAAGGAGGTTAAACACATTGACGGTATGAACAGAGCTAATATCCTGTGGTTTGAATCAATTTCAACGTGCTCAATTTAAGCCACAAATCCTCTACTCAAAATACACTTACAACTCATAGACATATTTACATCCAGTAATTTTTATTTTTTAAGACTCTGCTTAGACATTACTTCAAGCAAAAGATTTCACATTTTTTGATCACATACTATATAAAAGCTATTTGGGCAAAGTTAGGCGCATATATTCCCTGGTAAGTCTCCCCAGGTCCTTTGAGACAGGAAAACGTGTCTCTTCTATGCGCCTTCACTGCACTTGTGCTTTCTGCTTTCAAAGAAAGTATCTAATGCACGCTTTTGTGGTTGTGAGTTTGCTTGGCAGTGTTTCCTACTCACTCTAACCCTAGCATCTAGCCTCCTGCCTGGCTCTTTGTACAGGCTCAATAAACATGTGTTAGTGATCGCAAGTCCAAGGTAAAACAAGTGATGTTTATCACTGTTTTCCCCAGAGTCTGAAACCTAGATCGCCATGGGTTAAGGCCATCTTTCTTCATGGGGGCATTGCTTTACCTGCAAATGTGTTACCTTGCTGGGCTTTTGTGAAAGGTCATCAGAAACTGTTAACACCTTAGCAGACCATGTCACAGAGCAGATACTTAAAGATCTAATCTTAAGGGACCCTCAGGAGATGTTAGAAGAACTAGGGTGAGAAAATAGTTTAAAAGAAACTGAAATTGGGGAAAAAGCATTTTTACTCTGACTTCAGAAACATTTCCTTGTCGTCTGTTCACAATGATATGATAGACAGATATTGCATTAGACACTGAAGGTAAAAAGATAGAGTCACTGTCATTGAGGACTTCATAGACCAGTGAGAGAGAGAGATGGGCAAGGAATCAGTGACTGTAATGCAATATAATACATGTTCCATGAAGAGCTATTAGGGGAATAGAGAGGTGAGAAGACTTTAGGTTGGTAATGATGTAAGGAAAGAATGTACAAACTGGAGAAGCTTGCTAGCTTGAGGAGGAATAAAGGACATTCCTGACACCAGAAAGCTTACGTTCATCACTACCGAAAGCATTTAACGTGACAATGCATGTGAATGAAGTGACAAACTGCAAGGCATGCCACACAGGCTGAAAAGTGATCGCATCTCAGGCAGGTGTACTTATTTGTACTCATCTGTACTCATTGTTAAACTGAAGTACCACCCTTGCCCAGGTTATTATGGTATTGAATGAAGTGACAGGATAGCATTTTCTAAACAGTGTGATGCAAAGGTACAGTAGAGTGGGTTTTAGCAGAAGGAGGAGGAGGGGGAATTCACAGGAAAATTTCAAATTCCTTAGCTTTACCACAGGCCCCACAGGATCGTGTATCAGCCCTACTCAGGGCACTGACCATCCCAGTCCTTGTTTTTCTTCTCGTTGAATCAAGAGTATTTCCTTTTTGGACTCATTACATTTTTTTTCCTGATTCTTTCTCTTCTGCTTCAAGCCCCACATCTTCCCATGTTATATTCCTTTCCTTTAGTCATGTTTTCACTAACATATCATCTGTTCAGATGGTCTTCAGTGTTCATTCTAAAGTGTCAAAGAGTCACTCAAACCTATCATCCTGTTTCATTTGTGTCACCATCTAAGCTTACACTGTCAGCTAGTGTATAAACTGGTGGCCTTCCCTCTGTAATAGAAGTTCCAAGAAGACAGAGGCTTTGTTTTTCTTATTAACTGCTATATTGTAAGCATCTAATGCAATATTTGAATCTCAACAATTAATTGAATGAATCAATGAGTGGATAAGTGAAGGTAGTTATATAACCTTTGTGTTTGTTTGGAGGTTCAATTTAGTGAACAGGATGCTAAAGAAAGCCCTCCTAACTATCTGTAGATAAAGCTATAATGCCTTGTTGTACGGGTTAAGAATTCAAAAAGTCTCTACATAAACATGAGGCTATTTTAGGTTTGGACTGACAAGTGCTTTAAGATTAGAAGACATTTCTACACTTATTTTAGGCAGGAAAAAATACCGGCATTGGAAATAATTGCCTCAGCTAAATATTTTTATCTGTTCCACATCCCATCTCCAGAAATGTAATTATTCTTTTATTATATTTTCCTTTTCTTGTCAAGAAAATAAAATTTATTTACAGGGTTCTTTCTAATAGGAGAAACCAATCTAACAGCCAGAGTCCCTTTTTTCTCCTGAAATCATTTGAAGACGTCACTCTGGACAGATTATTTTTGCTCTTAGCAAACACTCTTCCTATGATCTATTAATGTATTTATTTTTGTCAGGATGCAGATACCTAATAACCAATTCTCCAAGCCTCTTGCAACGTAGCATCTCATTTGCCTTCCCTTGAATTGTCGGCCCTGCTGCTGTTGGCTCATTCCCTGGTATAGTATTCCCTTCTTCTCTCAAAAGTCAGAACGAATTCATTCCAAAAGATTATTTTCAAGATGAATTACTCTTCTCCAACTCATTTCTTCTGGATGACATTGTGCTCAGAGTTCCACCTCTTCGTGTGCTGCTGCAGTAACTGACATGGACAGCAGACAACCACAGGACCCGTCAGTGGGCTTCCCGGGAGCATCAATGCTTGATGAATGGGGAGAAGCAGCAGCATACTCAGAATGCAGAGGAACCCATGAGGATACCTGGGCAGATCTGATGATGAAACAAGCAGAAAACTTTATAAAATACACAAATACATAATATGTAGTGACTGCATTAATAATAATGATATCTACTGCTTTTACAACTGTTTAGAGTTATGCAATGTAGGTTTCTATATTACCACAAAAAGAGCCGTGTTGACCCAAGGACATAGTGCAGTCAGCCTTCACACATTTGCAGAATAGAAAGTCTACAGAGATTCTGAAACAGGAGAGTTCCCTGGAGCCCCCCTCACAGGACATATGACAAGGGTGTGGTTCATCTGTTTGGTGGCTGCATGCTGAAACCCCTTATAGGACAGGGAGCACACAGATGAGCAGGTGCAGGAGGAGCTGGAGGGAACACCTCTGGACTCCTGCCTCATGGTGGCATCTAGGGGTGCGTTTCAATCAATGCCCTTTTAGCAATTGCTGTCCACAGATGGCTAAGTGTTAAATCAGCTCACTGGAAAGTCAGGGTGACAGCCTTTTACACCCAGTCTTTTGGATACCCAGGTCCTTGTCCAGGATCCAGGAAGAGTCATGTCACACAGACTTGAAGGACGAATGTGGGAGTTTTATTGAGTGATGGAAGTGGCTCTTAGCAGGATGGATGGGGAGCTAGAAAGGGGATTAAGTGGGAAGATAATCTTCCCCTGAAGTTTGGCCATCCCATAGCCAATCTTGTCTCTGACTGTCCCCAGCCAAACTCCTCTCAATGTTCGGAAACTCTTCTGTTCATCTTCTCATGGATCCTGGAGTTTGGGGTTTATATGCAACAGGATGGGGGTGGAGGACATGGCAGGCCAAAAGGTAACATTTGTGAATGAAAACAGGAATGACTGTTCCCATTTAGGGCCACAAGTTTCCAGACTTGAGGGTGGTGCTTTTGCTAGAGAACTACGCTCCTCTATTCAGTAGTTCCCTGCCTGAATAAAATACTCTCCTGTCTGACAGGAGCACTACCCAGAGTGTTTTGTCTTTCCTTTTGTACCTTATTTGAATCTTACAACAGCCTTGTACAACTATTATAATCTCCATTTTATAAATTAAAACACAGAAACAAAAGTAAATTTCAGGGAGAAAATGAGACCAGCTTCTGTTTGGATAGTCAGGCAACACCAGGGCAGTAATTCAAAGTGATTGTTTTCACCAGAGCCCTCTGATGTTATTTCCTCAGATTGTCTCATTTGGCCCCATTTATGTGTGATAACACCTTAGAAGAACATCTCTTCTAAATGGACCAGTGAATCCCTTCATACAATAAAGAAAATGTCTGCAACCTGACACTTCAGGAAAGGGACAGCATGCAGCAAAGACTTGGACAAACCTGAGAGATCAGGTGCATTTGTTGCCTTCAGGGAGAGCTGAGTCTTTTGAAGGGGACATACCTTAATCAAATAATCACTTACATAGGTAACTAATATTCAGTTTCTCATATGGGGATGTGTAATTGCTAAACATGATAGTTAATAATAATTTATTATATACTGCACTTAAATTTTACAGAAATAGACGATCTTAAGTGTTCTCAAAACATATACACAAATGGTAACTATGTGAGATGACAGTTATATTAATTAGTCGACTGTGGCAATCCTTTCACAGTGTTCATATATATTAAAACAGCATGTTGTACACTCTAAATACATGTAATTTTTGTTTTTCAATTATATCCCAATAAAGCTGGAAAAAATAAAAGAGATGCTTGTAAAAAATGAGAGAGATTAATAAAAAAAAGATGTTTTTATTTAGTTTTCACAGTGATTGAGCGGTTGGGGAATGCTAATAGAGGTCCAGTAAAGACCACCTAAGCATCCAAATTTAAGCAGCGGTCAGAAAGGTAAACAGAATCTAGTCAAGGAAAGGGAAGAGTCTTCTACAAGAAGACTCTGAAGAGATGCTCTGAGGTCTGGGTGGCATCTACCCTAGGCATAATAGCACTGCCTATAGGCCACAATGCTTTAAGGGGGTCCACAAAAAATGTCTTAATGTCTTTAAACATCAGAAGAATAAAATGAATGGAACCCAGCCTGAAGAATCTTCCTCTTCATATCAAGGCGATTATAAAGTATAACGTTTGTTACTTTTTCTGGGAAAAAGAACCCATGGAGGTCAAACTGTTTCGGGCCCATGAAAGTCACGACGTGGCCTAAAGTGGGAAAAAGCAGAAAGTTAGTAAAGTACTGGGGAGGCAAGGGGAAGCTGTCATTGCTGAAGCACACTGTCTTCTGCTTCTTGCCATCCCATTTTAGACGGCCCTGGAAAAACAAAAAAAAAACTATCAATAAACAACTTCTTCATTCCTTCTCTTCTGGGGTTTGAGTTCTCAAAACACTGTGTTAATTACTAGCCACTCTCCTTCCTTCAAACCTGCCTGTGCCCACCCAAATCCTATCATAGCTTTTGAAGCTGTAAATTGATACAGTACAAAACGAACAATGGCCAGAAGATAATAAGGGCTTGATACGTTAATGAATGAGTGAAAACAAAATTGTTTTGTTTCACTATATTAAGCGGGTGGAGCTGGCAGTAAGCCGCAACATAGTTCAGATGGAAAAGTCATTCCTTTATGACTGACTTCAGCAAGCATTGCTTCAGCAACTGCTGGTTGCACTGGGACTAGAACTGTAAGGGGATTGAATCCCTGTTCTCGAGGAGGATCCAATGTTTGAGATCAGATGTGTGATTAATTTACTATAATTCAGTGTGGACAGTTAAAAATATGCAGTATAATCAGCAGGAAATTAATATTCTTTTCCTGATCTGGGTATGAATAATGAATGAAACATGGAAATGTGAAAAAAAGGGGAGATAGATTTTTCACTCAGAGGAAATGATATGATCCATAAAGAAGTGGTAAAAAAAAAAATACAATGCAGCTGGAAATAGAGAACGCACTAGGGATTGCAGAATAGGTGGAAAAGCTGGGCTAGAGACAGTTCCCTAAAGTTCACGAATTATTTCTTAATCAAATAACTTTATATGTCGAAAATTGGGTATTTAAACAAATTAAATAGACACATATTAACAGAACTTGCCATTATTATTAGTTTTCTCTTAACACTACCACATTTATATGGCACTTTCTCTTTTATGTCAAATTACGGAAAAACACCAATTTGAAGTGGTAACATGAGAGTTTTGGGGGCAATAAATGTAGGTTTTGAAGTAACTTTAGAGAAGGGCAAAAGGAAAAAAAAGGAAAAAAAATTAACATCGGGAACAATTCCTTATATGTAGAAGTGCCACTTTGTGATAAAAAATATTATATTATTATAGATATGTTTTAGTTTAATATAGGGAAAAGGAGCAGCTGCAGTTATTTTAAAAGAATTTCCTTCAAAACAAATGTTGTTTTAAAAAAGAAATGAAAAGACATGCTTCATTTATTCCAGAAATTTACCTAGCTTGAACCCCATTTTCTCAAAATTTGATGTAAATAGTGTACTATTTTTCCCTTTACCATGATTTCTTATGAATTGATTTTAAAAGAAAGGATATCATGATTCTAGTATTCCTCTTCCTACCTTAAGGTTTTGCTAAAGTGCCTGTAATTTGTACATCAGTCTCAGTGCTGTGTGCTTTATTTAAGAAAATACATAACTGTATGAGCTTCAGCTTCAGGACATTTTATATGTAATCATTAAAACACAAAATTGTTGTCTGGAACCAAGGATGATTATTTTTCTATTTGTTCAGATTCAGGCACGCAAAATGATCTATCTTGATTCTCTGTTCTGGCATTATTTTGCTTACAAATCAGGATGCAGCATAAAACTTTCCGTAGATACAAACAAAGCCAAAGAATTTAAGACAGTTTTGTCCAGGGAATGCTTCACTCTCACTTTTATATCTATCACAGCATCAACTAAACGCCTGGCACACAGCCCAGCTTTCTGGTCCCACACAATTCAGTTCAGCAACATTAAGCAAGTAACTCATTCACAAAATACTGTTACTGGCATGTTATGATCTCTCAACCTTTGGGAGACATAAACACAAACAGTTTTATGTTTCCCATAACTACCTCTATGTGTACTTCTTCCTAGATAGTTCAGATGGGGATCTATTAACAATATCTCAGCTTCTTTTTATAATTGTTAAGTCATTTTGTTTGTTGAAGAATCTCATTCCATTTTTGTTTGTTTGTTTGCTTGTTTTAACTTATTACTATTATTTCAAAGTTTCAGATTCACAGTGAATACAAATCCCTTCTTTTTCCTCTGCTTGAAGGCATGCCATGGAGAGGGTTTGAGGATGACTCAGAGAATTCTCTCATTCATTTCTCCTTCTTCTTAACATTCTGATTTTGGAGCAGAAAGAAGGACTAGGGGAGTCAAGACATCTGCTGGCTCCTCTGTTGGTACTTGGGTTCCAGTCCTCTTTCTGTTGGTGTCTGTTCTCTTCTCTTATTGGTGCTGCGTTGGTTCACTGTGAAGAGCAGGGAGTTTTTTTTTTTTTTTTTTAGGTGAGAAATGCAAATCAGTTCCATGTTAGGAGAGATGGAGCTTGGTTTTGGAATTCCCCATTTTGTGGACTCTTGCCCCTGTCTTATGAGATAGGACTTGGTGTCTTCCTGTCTTGCCAGTCCCCATCTTACATTGATTGGGAAAGGGTGTGATGGTAGAGGCAGGATCAATTCTGTTGAAGAAGCACCTCTCAGGCTGACATAGACAAGGTGTCACAAATGGTTTGCTGTTTTCTGAACTTAGAATGTAGGAGAGCTAAAACCATTTTAATTTATTTATTTATTTTATTTTTTTAACCTTTGGGACCAGACAAAAATTCAGGACAAAAACTATGACACTTTTTACTTCCCCTGTAATATCCCCCCCTACAACTGCTATATACTTTTTCTGTACTCACAAGAAAGTCACTGTGGAGAGACAGACTATGATAATTCATGATTCACAGAGGTGTGCTCAAGTGCTAGATAACACCAGAGGCAAGGGTTTAGTTCAGTCTTTATTTTCAGGTTTAAGGTTCTGGAAGGAATGACATTTGAAGGACACTGAGATGTTAGCTTAGCAGGAAAGGACAACAAAATCTCTGCTATAAGGGAAATGATGGTCTGAAAATGCCAGCAACGTGGATATTTGACACTAAAATATAAAACTGATCAAAAGACCAGAGGTAGTTAAGACAAGGAAAGTAAAAAATTGTCAAATCATAAAAGTTTTCTAAAGTTTAGCTGATGAGTTTGAATTTCAGATAGTAAGAATTTAATGAAGAAATTTAAATCTATTTAAATACATGTGTTCAGTTTACCAGACCAAATACTAGGAAGTGCATAAAAAAACAACAATACCAATACCAATTGTTACTAAAACATCTTCCTTTTAAATTCTCATCATTTATTTTACATGTATAACTTATATTCATTGTTACCAATGACACATGTAGACAGTATTAATCTACTTTCAGATGAGAAAGTTGAGGTTCAGAGAGTTTATTTTTCCCTAAATTTATTGTGGCATAGTTGACAGGTAAAATGATATATATTTAAGGTGAACAATGATTTTTGAAATACATATACATTGTGAAATGTTCACCACACAGGCTAATTAACATATCCATCACTTTGCATAGTTTCCATTTCCTTTTCCCCTCTTCCTTTCTTTCTTCCTCCTTCTTCCTTTCCCTACTCTTCCCTTCCCTTCCATTCCTTATCCTTTCTTCACTTCTCCTCTTTCTTTCTCTAATTTCCTTCCTTCGTTTCCTCCTTTTTTTGTGGTGAGAATTCTTAAGATCTACCCTATTAGCAAATTTCAAGAATATGATACAATATTATTAAGAGTAGTCATTGTTGTACATTAGAACTCCAGAAATTATTCATCTTCCATAACCAAAATTTTGTACCTCTTAATCAGTATCTCTCCATTTCCAGAGAGTTTAAGCAGATTTTCTGGGATCATAAAAATAACCAGTGTCAGAAATGGGATGACAGTTAATTTCTACTACATCGAAACTGATGTTCCTACCATATTTATATGTGTGACTTAAAACAGTAGTGTTCAACTACAAAACTCATGTTTTCTTTATGGACTCTTCCTACCATTTTCCTGGGTTTGATTATACAGGCTAAAAGAGACACATTAAGAGACAAATATCAACCCAAAGAAATTTAAAAATATGTGTCACAAAAGGAAACTTCATTGATAATTCTGCATCCTTCATCTGTCAAACATTGTGGTTGACCTGCCCAAATCCCCCTGAGATGCACCATGATGGTGCTAACTAGCAGATTTCCAACTAATGGCAGCTGCATCCTTTTGCCAGAGAACTTTCTCTGGTGGTAGAATTCCACTCAGTTCATGCTCCTGGCAAAATATAAATGTATGAGTAAATTCTTCTCTTCCCCATAGCTATCAACTAATGTCTGGCTGGTGTTGATCTATAAACTCCCTCATACCTTGGGTGGTGACTGTGATAACTCTGAGCTGTGTGTTCTACACTGACTGGTAGAATGTCTCAGCAAGGTTGGTCTCCAGGTGTCCACAGCAGAAACTTGCTCAGTAACATACTTCTAACAAATTGCCTTTCCTTTTCCATCTCCTCTATTCCCCTACTTGGGTTTCTTAGAGTCTCATCCAAATGAATCACTTGAACTGATATCCTTGTTTATAATTTGTTTCTAGAAAAACAGAAACTAAGATAACACAAGCTCTAATTCCAGAAAATATTAGCACTATTAGGAGATTGTATTAGGGCAGTAATAGAAGCTCTTCTGACCTCAGCTAGGCAATGAGGCAAAATGAAGTTGATAGAGGAGAAATTTCAGCCAAATTAAATGTAGAAGAGTTTAATTGAGTGATGAACTACTCATGAATTGGGCGGCCTCCTGAACCAGAGTAGGCTCAGAGACTGCAGCACAGCCACGTGGTTGAAGACGTTTTATGTACAGAAAAAGGAAAGCAACATACAGAAAATGGAAGTGAGGTACAGAAACAGCCAGCTTGGTTACAGTTTGCCATTTTACTTATTTGAATATGGTTCAAATAGTTGGCTGCATTTGATTGGCCAAAACTTGGTGACTGACACAAGTGTTGGCTATGACCTGTTTACACTTCCACTTGTTATAGTTCATGATGTACCAAGAAACCTTTAGGCTGAACTTAAAATATGTAAGGAGGCAGCTTTAGGATAAACTTGATTTGACAAAGTCCTGAGTTTGTCATTTATTTTCTATAAACTCTCCAGCATGTTCTGGGTTAGAATTCTATCCCATATACTTTATAATCCTTATTTCTTCCATACAGTTGTATTTCAACTGTGGTCTGGTATCCTCAAGTCTTGTCTAAAATAGTTATTGGATCTGACACAGTGGCTTATGCCTGTAATCCCAGTACTTTGGGAGGCTGAGGTGGGAGAATCATCAGGTCAGGATATTGAGACCATCCTGGCTAACATGGTGAAACCCTGTCTCTACTAAAAATACAAAAAATTAGCTTGGCATGGTGGCATATGCCTATAGTCCCAGCTACTCAGGAGACTGAAGCAGGAGAATTACTTGAACCTGGGAGGCGGAGGTTGCAGTGAGCTGAGATTGCACCACTGCACTCCAGCCTGGGTGACAGAGTGAGACTTCATCTCAAAAAAATATGATAATAAAAATAAAATAAAACAAGTACTTCATTTCTGGTAAGTAGAGGTGACACTTTGAGTTACTCTCTTATTCATGGATACCAATATCCTTTTATCCATTGGCATGAGTTTATTATTTCATATTTTACCAAATCAAATAACCTATCACTGATTCCCATACATATGTTTCATAGAACAAATTTCTGCACTTAACATGAATTAAGATATATTGGGAAAGAGAAAACACTTGAAGTATTTCAAAAAGGAAAGAATGTAAGTCAAGAGAAAAAGAGGTTTACACAAAAATGAAAAGAGCTAGACTAGTGAACATTGGAGAAGCTGCTTTGCAAAGATTAGGAAATCATAAATAGCAGAGATTATGTGACACCTCTGCCAATTACCTCAGGTGCATGGCACCCTAAAGAAATGATTTGTAGTAAGTTGTACGAAAGCCACTTTCACAATCTCTTATCTTTTACCTGCCAAAAACCATGTGTCTGCCCTCTCCTGTCAGGGCAACAATGGTGTCTGTTCTTTTAGCTTTCCAAAGCTATGGTGAGTACCTCCCAGTGGTGAAACGTAAACTGCAATTTTACTGATAAATAAGTCAAAGCAAGGTGATTTAAGGCTTCAACCTCTGACCCAAACAAAGGAGGCAGAGAAGGGGGCAGGGATAAGAAAGGAAGCTCACAGACTATACATGACAACAAAATTATGGTGTAAAATGATAACATCCATAAAATTAAAATAAATAAAACTGAATTAAATAACACAATCATATTAATATGAATCTGGTGGGAAAAAATGAAAAAAAGTGTTCTGAAGTTTGTGTGGTCTAGGTAGGGATATGATTGTATTAGATTAGTTATGTGTTTTATAATTTTTAAGGTAACATTAACATGCTCAAAATAGAGCAAGTAACTTAAACACTAGTAGAGGAAAAGTAGAATTATAAAGAAACAGTGAATGGAAATGAGAAAAAACAAAAAAGAATCATGGAATGGATGTGACAAATAAAAAATACAAAAGAAGGTGCAAAATTGAAGTTGAAATATGTAACTAATTATGTTAGATCTAAGAAGATTGAGCCTTCATTCAAAAATACAAATATTTTTGAGATCCAAGACGGCCTATTAACAACAGCTCAGGATTGTAGCTCCCAGTGAAAATGCAGAGAGCGAATGGACGCCGCACTTTCAGACGAGTTTTTGTTGCCCACAGACTGGGAGATTCCCGGCAGAGGAGCCACACGGGTCGCCAGCGCGACTTTTTTGGCTGGCATGGCTGTTTTGCCGGCGCCCCGGCACGGCGCTTCTCAACGCGGAGTATACGGGACAGGGTGCCCTTTGAGTCCAGCTCCACTGGTCCCAACCCCACAAGGAGAACAGTAATTGGAAGTGCTGAGGACTGAGAGTTTCACAGTAAGCACAGCTGAACCGGGAAGGTCCAGCTGTGCGGGGAAGGGGCGTCTGCCAAAGGAAAACTAAGAAACAAAAAAAACTTCATCACCGGGCGGAGAGATCCAAGATGGCCGATTAACAACAGCTCAGGATTGTAGCTCCCAGTGAAAGCACAGAGAGCGAGTGGATGCCGCAATTTCAGACGAATTTCTGTGGAACACAAACTGGGAAATTCCCGGTGGAGGAGCCACAAGGGTCGCCAGCGTGACTCTTTTGGCTGGCGCAGCTGCTTTGCCTGTGCCCCAGAGC
>CAUYLG010035971.1:0-29780 GCA_963573385.1 Cacajao melanocephalus
GGATGTAGAATCAGCTTGATCTTATTTTAGAACATCTGAGAGGTTCTAAAAGCTGACAAAACCATCTTAAGGGTATGGAGTGATGGGCAGTAAACTGCATTTATTCTGGGCTTGAACCACTCCAAGGCAGTCTCAGAAATAACATTAAAAAAGAGGAGCCAGAGACTAAATAGTTCCCCACTCCCCACAATTGAGATGCAATTCGAAACTGTATCTGAAATCGTTAAGTCAGTGGGAAGCTGGGAGGAAGACACTGTTAAATCAATATCTGAAAAGCTATTTTTACTAAAGATGTTTACACACACATATTATATATCTATCATGTGTTTGGACTGATTCAAGGAGTCTGTGCCTGTCAAGGCAACTTCAAGAACTGTTGATGGTACAGAGAAATGGATATCACAGCTTTTGATATCAGTTTTCTTAAAGAAAAGTATATGGTTGAGGAGGGGACTGGTAAAAGAGGAGGCTGCTTTCTTTCATTTTTTTTTAAACAACTTGTCTGCATCACTGGGTACCAATAATCAAGTTCCACTGGACACAACTACAGGATGCACCTCATGTTTACTTATTGTGAGAAATAAACAGAGTAAGAAATTTTCACTAGCATTATGAAGTATAACATAAATTCATGTTTCCTTAATTCAGTAGGTATTTATTAGAAATCTATGAGGTACCAACATCTATGTGAAATCCTGGTTATAATGCAAAGAAGCCAGTCTAGTGACTAGACAAATGAATTTATTAAATTAAAATACAATGATATATGTCATGAGATGTACAAGAGCTATGGGGGTACAGTGAAGAAATACCTGAGGAAGGGGAAATAATAGGAGAAAGTTCCCTGGCTGAATCTTAAAAGTAAGGTATTTTAAGATGCTACTATACCATTACCACTTAACAAGTAATAGGGAAAAAAATAAAAAAAAACAAAACAAAAACAGTCATACAATTACATGGACATTTAATAACCTCCTGAATAATGACATTAAACAGAAATCAATAAGTTATTCAGAACTACTGAAAACAGAGGTACAATATACCAGACGCAGTATTAAGAGGGAAATTTATAGCCTAAATGCCCACATCAAAAATTTAGAAGGATCTCAAGTTAACAACTTAACATCACAACCAAAAGAACTAGAGAACCAAGAGCAAACAAATCCCCAAACTAGCAGAAGACAAATAACTAAAATCAGAGCGCAACTGAAGGAGATTGAGACATGAAAAATCATTTAAAACATCAATGAATGTAGGAGCTGTTTTTTGGGAAAAAAAATTAATAAAATGACCATTAGCTAGACAAATAAAGAAGAAAAGAGAGAAGATTCAAATACTCACAATCAGAAATGACAAGGGGAGATTACCACTTACCCCACAGAAATACAAACAACCATCAGAGTATATCATGAACATCTCTGTGCACTTAAACTAGAACATCTAGAAGCAATGGATAAATTCCTTGACACTTCCAACCTCCCAAGACTGAACCAGGAAAAAACTGAATCTCTAAACAGACAATATTGAGCTAGGAAATTGAGACAGTAATAGCTTACCCACCAATAATGTCCAGGACCAGTTGGATTCACAGCTGAATTCTACCAGATGTACAAAGAAAAGCTGGTGCCATTCCTACTGAAGCTATTCCAAAAAATTGAGGAGCGACTTCTCCCTAACTCATCCTATGAGGCCAGCAGCACGCTGATTCTAAAACCTGGCAGAGGTAATACAAAAAAAGAACACCTCAGGTCAGTATGCTCTATGAACATTGATACAAAAGTCCTCAACAAAATACTGGCCAAAGAATTTCAGCAGCACATCAAAAAGCTTAAACACCGGCCATGCATGGTGGCTCACCCCTATAATCCCAGCACTTTGGGAGGCTGAGGCTGGCAGAATTCAAGACTAGCCTGACCAACATGGAGAAACCCTATCGCTACTAAAAATACAAAATTAACTGGGCATGGTGGCGCAGGCCTGTGATCCCATCTACTCAGTAGGCCAAGGCAGAGGAATCGCTTGAACCAGGGAGGCGGAGGTTGCAGTGAGCCGAGACTGCGACATTGCACTCCAGCCTGGGCAACAAGAGCAGAACTCCCTCTCAGAAAACAAACAAACAATAAAAGCTTATCCACCACAATCAAGTAGGCTTTATTTCTGGACTGCACGATTGGTTTAGCATATGCAAATCAATAAATGTGATTCATCACATAAGCAGAACTAAAGACAAAAATCAAATGATTATCTAAATAGATGCAGAAAAGGCATTTGATAAAATTCAGCATCCCTTCATGTTTAAAACTCTCAATAAGCTAGATATTGGAGGAAAATACTTCAAAATAATGACAGTCTTCCATGACAGACCAACATCTTACTGAATGAGAAAAAACTAGAAGCATTCCCCTTGAAAACTGGCACAAAACAAGGATGCCCACTCTCATCATTCCTATTCAACATAGAACTCCTGACCGGGGCAAACAGGCAAGAGAAAGAAATAAAGAGCATCCAAATAGGAAGAGAGGAAGTCAGACTATCCCTGTTTGCAGATGACATGATGCTGTATCTAAAAAAACCAATAGTCTCAGTCAAAAGCTTCTTAAGCTGATAACTTCAGCAGAGTCTCAAGATACAATATCTGTGTGCAAAAATCACTAGCATTTCTATGCATCAACAACAGTCAATCCAAGAGCCAAATCAAGAACACACTCCCATTCACAATTGCCACAAAAAAAGAATAAAATACCTAAGAATATAGCCAGCTAGGGAAGTGAGAGATCTCTACAAGGAAAACTATAAAACACTACTCAAAGAAATCAGAGATGACACAAACAAATGGAAAAACATTTCATGCTCATGAACAAGAAGAATCAATATTATTAAAAATGGCCATACTTCCCAAAGCAATTTATAGATTCAATGCTATTCCTATTAAGCCCCCATTGAGATTCTTCACAGAACTAGAAAAAAACTATCTTAAAATTCATGTGGAACCAAAAAAAAGACTGAATAACCACAGCAATTTTTAGCAAAAAGAACAAAGCTGGAGATATCCCGCTACCTGACTTCAAACTATATTAAAGGGCTACAGTAACCAAAACAGCATGGTACTAGTACAAAAACAGACACGTAGACCAATGGAACAGAATAGAGAACCCAAAAATAAGGCCACATACCTACAACTGTTTAATATTCAACAAACCTGACAAAAGCAAGCAATGGGGAAAGGATTCCTATTAAATAAATAGTGCCGGGATACTTGGCTAGCCATATGCAGAAGACTGAAACTAAACCCTTTCCTTATACCATAAACAAAAATTAACTCAAGTTAGATTTAAGACTAAAATGTAAAACCCAAAAGTATAAAAACCCTGGAAGGCAACATAGGCAATATCATGCAGGACAATGGCACAGACAAAGATTTCATGATGAAGACACCAAAAGCAATTGCAACAAAAACAAAAATTGATAAACAGGATCTTATTAAACTACAGAGCTTCAGTATAGCAAAAGAAGCTATCAACAGACAACCTAAAGAATGGGAGAAAATCTTGGCAGATTATGCATCCCTTGAAGGTCTAATATCCATTATCTATATGGAACTTAAATTTCCAGAGAAAAAACAACCAACCTCATTAAAAAGTAAGCAAAAGGCATGAATAGATACCTTTCAAAAGAAGATATACATATGGTCAACAGTCATATAAAAAAAGCACAACATCACTGATCATTAGAGAAATGCAAATCAAAGCCGCAAGAGATACCCATCTCAGTCAGAAAGGTTATTATTAAAAAGTCAAAAAACAACAGATGTTGGTGAGGTTGTGGAGGAAAGGGAACACAATACACTGTTGGAAGTATAAATTGGTTGAACCATTGTGGAAGACAGTGTGGTGATTCCTTGAAGACCTAACAGCAGAAATACCATTCAACCCAGCAATCTTGTTACTGGGTGTATACCCAAAGAATATATTAATAAGCCATTCTATTATAAAGACACATGTGTATGTTCATGGCAGCACTATTCACAGTAGCAAAGACAGAGAATCAAGCTAAATGTCACTGGATAAAGAAAATGTGGTATGTTTACACCATGGAGTACTATACAGCCATGAAAAAGAATAAGATCATGTCCTTTGCAGGGACATGGATGGAATTGGAGGCCATTATCCTTAGCAAACTAATGCAGGAACAGAAAACCAAAAAACCACATTTTCTTTCTTATAAGTGAGAGCTAAATGATGAGAACACATGGGCACATAGAGGGGAACAACACACACTGAGGCCTATTGGAGGGTGTAGCATAGGAAGAAGAGAATCAGGAAAAATAACTAATTGGTACTAGGCTCAATATCTGGGTAATGAAATAATTAGTACAACAGACACCCATGTCACAAGTTTACCTATGTAACAAACATACACATGTACCCCTGAACTTAAAAGTTAAAAAGATAACACTTCTAATATCAAAATCATGCAATAGCTGTAAGTTTAATAAAAGTTGTACAAAGAATTATTGACAAAATTTCAAGACCTAAGCAAACAAAAGAATCATATTCATTGACCAAGAATACCACTTTTATTACTGTCAGTAGAAAATAAACTTCAATTGTGCTAAGCCAAAAAAAAAAAACTGAGCATTTTTCTTTAAGCTCTGTACCAGCATGTGCTCGCATCAGAATATTTATTGAACAGTCATCCTTCTGTGACCTTGAATTTCTCTTAATTACAATTCAGGAGTACATAAATGGACTTAAGCGTAGCTTTTGGGCAGCATTGAAAGTTTCAGTTCAGATACAGATGGATACAAGGCAGCCCTGTGAGGGATAATTAGAAAAAGTATAATGTTAAGAGTTAGGCATTTGTAAAGCAGGTAACCTGTATGGCAAAGAAAGAAAGTTATTTACAACAAAGACTTGGGAAAGGTAAAGGAAGATATGAGGAAGTAAAGTCCTAAGTGTTGATCTGTGCCAGGTGTGCCAGACCCTAGTTAGGCATCAAAATAGCCTATGCAGTTATGTTTTTGTTGTAATTTTGTTTTGTTTTAGTATGTTAGTGCTGGTCTAAAGACTTGCACAATTTCTGCGAGTGGCTTTCCATATAGCAGTTATCATATAAGTCTCTGTTCATTCTTTTAGAGGCAAAGTTGAGTTACTGTGACCTGGCTGTGCAAATATTCTTGTTTTCCTTTACTTTTCTACCAACTTTAGAAACAACACTAAAATAAAAACAAAATCTATCATGTGAAAACTCATGTATGTTGCTGTCTCTTGGATCCAGAAATAGGCTGACAAAATTGAAATGGAAGATCAGAGACAGAAAAAAACAAAAAAGCAAATTCTCACCGTGCATATTATTTGAAACAAAACTAATTTAAGTTACTGACATCTTGTTTGAACGTCCTGGAGATTTCTAAAATCAAGGAATAATAACTAACAGTAAATGGTACTGTGCCCATTATTATAGTTTTAAGCCGTGTTAAATGTTAATGATACTGTCTTTAGGCATTTTTATTGTTTTTAGTGAAAAACATATTAGTTTACATCAGAGCATGCTTACCCTCCATATTCTTCCTTTAAAGTCATATTTTTGATCATACATTCTCATTACCTTTAGGACTGCTGTGATTGGGGTCATTTCAGATAACAAATAATTACAAATAAGTGTTTACTTTTTATTGAAATATTCCTTATTTTTGTTTTATGACAGGACTGAGGTACATCCTCAAACATTATTTCAGTGATTACTGTGGATTAGTATTTGGACCTTTCATCTATTAGATATCTGGATAAATCAAATGACCTGGCCATGGCAAACCACAAAATCCAGTTTTATAGCACTCATTTGTTTCAATGAAATGATTTTGAAGTTGCTGTGATATTAAATAAAAATGCATTCTTATTTGTAATGGTAATAAAGTACTAAAGTATTAATAAAGTATTGAAATTTTGAAATTGACTCGAGAATTTAGAAATGAGGAGACGAGTCAACTTAAATTGCCCCACATTCACATCTACTCCCTGTGGGTTACAAACATTTGAATTCTGAAAGATAATGCTGGCACAACTGTGATGGTCAGTGGATTTCTATCTAATAAACTATTTTGTGGTTTTTAAAATGGTTTTCTCTTTCTATAGCCAGTTAAAATTTTAAAAATAGAGTGTGTAATATAGTACAGATTTTAAGCTGCCTTTATATGACTTATGCTTCTTGTTATATTTGTGTTTTGGGGGGAATTCTTGGCAAAAGATTGGGTCCACATCTGATTTTATGAAATGAACCGACAATTAGACAATGGCAGTAAAGTAATAAAGCCAACATAATGATTAAATTAGCTATGATTCACGTAAGTCCTGTACAGTCATATTTGTTTAGTGGTATGTTTGTCATAAAGTTAATATCTGTTTCCAGAATGTTTCAGTTTTGTATTATTATGTTTTTCAAATTTCATTTTATGAATAATGATAATGTATGTTCCCTCAAACTTCCATATATTACCATAGTTGATCTTTTTTTTCATTCCCTGTTTTGAAAGAAATCTGACTTCTTCCTTCAAACATATAGTTTTCATTATCTTTTAGCTAATTCAATTAGTATGATAACTGGAAGAAATTACATTTTTTTCTTTTAGCTTGTAAGGAAACCTTTGAACCTGAAACAGAAAGATTCACTGGATGGATTAGGTCTTAATAATTATGCATTGGGTATAGTAATAATAACATGTTATCGTTCAGGTATAGTTTTCAATTCATATACAATTTATATTAAATTGAAATGCTGTGGTGTTTTTATATATTTAGTTCTTAGAAAGGGTAGCTGTTCTATGTATTAACAAACAAGATTTTTATACACAACTGCAGATGCAAGATGGAAGAAGTCTGGCTAAAAAGGGAAAAAAAATTCTATTTGATTTAAAATGGAGGACTGAGCATACATGATAACTTTTTATTCCTCCTGACACCTCACTAAAACAAAGGCATAGAGGCACATGTGTAAAGGTATATAGATCCATGCAGCAAAGAAAATCAGAGAGACTTACAAGCACTTGTATGTTTTCAAGAAATTACTAGGAGAAGGAAAAATTGGAGTGAGCTAACTGATGAAATAAGCAGTGCAGAGAAAATGGGAGGGAACTGATCAGCCTGCCTGAACCCTGGAGAGTCTCTGGTCTGAGAATCTGCAAAGATGAAGGTATAGAGCTCAAAACAGGAGACTCAATTAAAGGACCATAACTGAAACTAGGACAATTGGCTTCCCTACTTCACTTCTACAGCCTAGTCTGATCTCAGAAGGAAAGCGATGAACCGTATGGGAAAATGCAAGGTTTCTGTTGTGCCTCTTTGCACACCACAACTAAGCCTACATTATTCTGGCTTTGTGGGGGTGAGGTTGCAGCTTGACAGCTGGTTTTCCTAACAGTTCACTTAAGTTCCTGCCTAAAGCAAAGCTTGCCAATGTCCAAAGGTATGCATGTACACAGAGCTCCTAGTTAATGCTACTAAGTAGGCAAGAAGATAGGTGAAACTTGTTTTTAGTATTATGTTCGTGCATTGTTTTCTGAAGCTGTCATTTCAAATGCTTGATATTTCTATTATGTTCTTATCTTCAGTTTATTGCTCATTAAGTATTTGTTCCCCATTATATAGATTTTTCACAAATTAAAGCAGACTCTATTTTCAAGAGTAATAGTCCAGTCTTAGGAGTCTACAGAAACTACTTTTTCCCCTGAAGACATTTGCTGATATGTTGATGGGATATAATTTAGGAACAATTAGATAGTCTTTATGTTTTATAATATTAGTTTGAATTTAATAATACCATAAGCTAACATTGTTATTTAATAGTGTACATATATCCTAACTGAATATACATATTCAGTTATATATTCTTTATATCTTACAGGCAAAAAAGATACATCCCATGAATGCTTACTCTTTTGGTTTGTATCTTTTTTGCCTGTAAGACATAAATAATATTTTATTAAAACTTGGAGAAATGTTAGTCTCAATAAGTAGAACATAATTCTTATCTTTAAACTACTTAGTAATGAATATAGTGTTCAGAAACATTGCAGTTAGATCCACTCTTAATTTTTCTCATTTCCTTAAAATTTCATAGGTATGCATATTGAGCTATTTTCTGTATTCAGTCTCAGCCCAAATAATGCATGACGAAAATTACCTTCTGTAAAAAATTTCCAAAAGCATTTGAAAAACTATCCCAAGGGTGCTAAGTCTATAATATTTTACTTTATGAAAATGCTGTGCCTGGATCCTGAATGAATATCTAAGAAGAAGAATAGAATCTACAGTGTAATGAGAGTTAACCATGGTATTGTCCAAAATAATTTTGAATCACCAAATAGGACTGATCTTGGAGACTAGTGGAACCTTCAAATGGAAGTATCCAACTTCATTTCATTTCGGGCTTATTGAGTATATGAAGAATATTATTTTTCTGTGTCTGACAGAAGCATTGACATGATTGTAGTGAATTATAATGTAGGTGTTTGTATTAATCTATAATAGGCTGTAACACTTTATATTTTGGGTGCTATAGAAATTACCTTTCCCTTTGCGTGTATATGACAGTTAAGATCTAAAGAACCTTGATTAATGGTTCTTGGATTTATGTTTAAAGAAATCAAAGGATGGACATTTTTCTTATCTCCGTCTTACTTTGGCATTTGAAACAATATACAGGTTGAATATTCTTTATCCAAAATTCTTGGAACCAGAAATGTTTTGGATTTTGGATTTTTTGTATTTTATAATGTTTTCATATACATAATGAGATATGTTAGAATGGGACTCCAGTCTCAACATGAAATCGATTTACTTTTTATGTATTCTGTAAACATATAGCTTGAAGGTAATTTTATATAATATTTTAAATAATTTTGTGCGTTAAACAAAGTGTGCATACATTGAACCATCGGAAAGCAAAGGTATCACTATCTCAATTATCCAAGTGGATACTCTGTGGTGTTTGACATCACTGTCATTCCTGACTCTGAATTTGTATGCTACTGATAACCATTTTCGTACACTTACACATATGTACTTAACAGTGAAAAGAGTTCAGAGTAACTAAGCAGCATGATAGCATCGCCAGAATACCTTATCAGCTGTTAAACAACAGCAACAACAAACAATGACAGGCTTTCAGACTCCACCTACAGTGCTCTTTTTATTAAAAGGTTACTCTACACAGTATTTTATTTTTTTAGATAAGAAGAAACATTAGAAACAGTTTGAGAGACCAATGGGTCCTCTAGGGAGGAGCAGACATTCTCAATAAATTATGTGCTGTGTTCCTGGATTTTGACTGCAACCCATCAAATGAGGTCACTTATGGAATTTTCTACTTGTAGTGTCATGTCAGCGCTCAAAAGCTTTCACATTTTGGAGCATTTCATATTTCAGATTTTCAGATTAAGGGATGCTCAACCTTTACAAACACAACTTCTAAGTCCTGCCCAAAGCCTTTATAGAGATTTTAAATATATAGGTTGTTGTCTACTGAGTAGAAAGATGGACTGCTTCTGTTTTTCTCCTAACTTAATATTTTCAACTTCTGTGCTAACCAGTTCCAGATGCTCTATAGTATAGAAATATTTGTTTATTTTCATATGAAATTTATGAAAGGAAAATGCACAGGGCATTTTAGCAAAACAATAAGATAAAACAGCTTTTGACAGTTGGTTTGCTCTTCATGAGTATATAGGAATACACAGTAAATGGAAGGCTCATTTAGACCCTCAGAATTTTTCTTAGCAGAGGGCCCTCTACCTGAAATCATGGTACTAGTTTAAGACTTCTCATTTTTGTAAACACATTTAAAGCAATCAGCTCTTTTCAAAATTAGGTTAATTTTTTCAGAAAGAAATAATATTAATATATCAAATAAAAGGCAGAATATTATGATGGTTTCAGATCAATTTTAATTTAAGCATGAGCTACAGAATATTTTAAGATTCCGATATGTGGACCACTTTATATAATGTACCTACAAGGTAAAGATTTCTGGTCATCTGAATTTTGGGAGAAGTAATTTTCCAGGAATTAATACTGAAGGTTTTTGAATCACAGTTTTGCATACCCAGTTTCATTATTTGGTTCTGTGCAATATAGAATGTTCAAGGCTATCTATAATCATTTTTGTCTAATTCATTTTAAAGAGGGTTCAGCAGCTCCAGGAATAGTGTAATGGTAAATGATGTTTAGATATCAATACAGATCTAGAAATATGAGTATATATGAAGAAAAGCAAATTCATATTGAATCTAAAGGCATATAAATTGGATTTCTTTTCCATTCATGGACATTTACTAGTATAAAGAATAAAAATTATATTTTGAGCACATCTAAAACATTTTCTCCTCTGAATGTCAATATTGTTTTCCAACAATGTCTTAGAATTTTGTAGTATATTTTTTCCTCCCCTAGAAAAGACCTATAGCACACTTACTCTCTTTCTTCCTGTTACTATTCTAAAATGCTTTTGTATTTTAATTTTATATTATTTTTTTGTTTTAATTATGCATAAATAATTATTTAAATTTAGTTTAGCGCTTTTTGGACACCAAGTTACTTTAATTCACATCTTTTTTTTCTGGATTGATTTTTTGTGTGTCTTACTAGAATTGATCATTTATTGAATTTTTTTTGGTTTTACTAGAATTGATCATTTAATAATTATTAGATTGTATCTGAAGGTATTAAGCTAGCCTGTCTTTCATGACTGAAAATGTTTATTAACTCTCACTTTATTGCTAGTTAGACTTGACATAGAGTCCTATGTTTAAGTAATTTTATCTTAGATCTTTGAAAATACTATTCTGTTGAGTTTTTTGATATTGCTGAAAAGAATTCTGCTAACAATATAATTTTCATACCACTGTAGATAACCTTTTTTCATCTCTTCATCCTCTTTCTCTTTGGAAGATTTTGGAATTTTTATCCTTTGGGTTTGATATTACACTGGGATGCCATCAGTGTTGTTGCTGTTATTTAATGCTTTGCCTCAGCTGCCTCTCCCTGCACGTCTGCTTTTGTCTGAAACCTGAATCTACCTTTAGCTAAGGGAAATTTTCTTCTTTTATTTCTTTGATTACTTTTTCCACTCAGTTCTCTCTGTTTTATTCTTTCAGTCAGTAGCTACTAGAACTTGTAGATCTATCCTTCATTTCTCTTATTTTATATTTCCTCATTTTGCAGTGGATTCTGAATAATCTTTTGTTTTTGTCTTCTAGCTCAATAATTTAATCTTTAGCTGGGTCTTTTATTTTTTTTTTCCGAGACAAAGTCTCACTCTGTCGCCTAGGCTGAAATGCAGTGGTGCGATCTTGGCTTACTGCAACCTTTGCTTCCTGGGTTCAAGTGCTTCTCCCACCTCAGCCTCCTAAGTAGCTGGGATTATAGGTGCATACCACACACCTGGCCAATTTTTGTATTATTAGTAGATACAGGATCTCACCATGTTGGCCAGGCTGATCTCAAAGGTCCTTTAATTTTTCAGTTCATTTTTTAAGACTTTGTATTGTCATTATTTTGTTAGTCATGTTTTTAATTTTGTAGAACTCTTTTTTGTAATAATCTGTTCTTTTTGTCAGTGTGCTGTCTTTTCAAACCTCACTGAGAATGACAATTATATTTAACATTTTCCTCTGGTTTTTTTTTCTGCTGAGTGTTATTTCTTCAGTATGTTAAGTTTGGTGACTTTCTTGCTAATTTTTCCTCAAGTCTTTGGTTATTTGGGGTTGTTTGTTGAATAGTTGAGAGCCTAAACTGAACAGTCTTGGTGACTGGAGAGTATTTACTTATGAGTCCAAATGAGAATCTCTTTTTACTTTTTAGGGTATGTAGATTCTCATTACAGAAGCCTTCATTGAATAACTGCAGGAAAAAATAAGTGGGTATGGGTGGCAGGGTATTTCCAGTTACAGAAGTTTTTCACCTGGGTTTAGGACTATCTTTCCATAAATTGGCTGCCACCTTGTTGTATTTCTCTAATCTGGGACTCTCCACAGTCAGAAATCAAATTTGGGAAAATATACTCCTGCTTTTATTATTTATTGACCATGAGCTTTGAATTTCTCTGGACCTCTATAGCAGAATCATGCTTTCTTGTTTTAGCTGTGGTTTTCTCCAGTCTGATTTTGCCTATAAACTAATCACATCTCCTCTGATTTTTTTGTTTATAGAACTTCTTCAGATTTTCTGATCTGCAGTGGTATTCTTATTTTCCTGAACTAGCATTCTTTCTTCTTTTTAGAAATATATTTTATCAAAATTTGAGGGGAAGGGAAACAGGTAAATGTGTCCTCATTTGCCATGCATTTTTTTCGTAAAGTAAAATGTAAAAGTACAGATTTTGAAATTAAGAGAACTAAGATGATGAAACCATTTTAATGGAGGCTTCATGTATTTTAAAGGGAGAAAAATGTGCTGAATGTTGCTGGTGTTTAATGAATTTATAGAGGGCATTTATTTAGCAGTAGCCCCTATCACCAATTCATTATTTTTCCCTGTGGAACCTACTGACTTTGGAGAAATTTCTTGGATAATGCTTATTGTTAGTCATCCTATTTAAGAACAACTTGCATAAGGTGATATTTTTATTTCATGGTAGCAAATGGATTGTTTTGATATATTCAATATTGACCCACTTAGAGGCATGTTATTTTCAAAAGTACCATGGCATATCAGTATCTTGTAAATTTTAACTTACTAATGTTAAAGAAGTAAACCCTTATGTACTTTAATGGAGATTGTGAAAGAACTTCACTGTCTTGCTCTAGGCAAGATTTAGCAAAAAGAGAAAATCGGGTGTTATATTAATGGTCCTACAAAGCAGTAGCTCGTCTGTACAAGCAAATTAACTGTGTTCTAGAATGGACAGAGATTTGTTTATAACTTCATTTTAATTAATTACATTTTTGGAAAATGAATTGAATTTTAGATTAGACCCCAGGCTGGAATTTGTCATATTTTTCATAATTGTATTTTGAAACAAAGTTTGCTAATAGCCGTTTAAAGGAGAATAAGAAAAGATTTTCATTTACATAGGGTTTATTTGTGGAATAAGGATTGTATCTTTGTTATTATTCAAAAATAGAAAAATGTCGTGAGACAACATATTCTTTGTAAATGCTGAAAATTAGTAACAAATCTGTGTGATTGCTTTTGTATGTCTTGCGAAGACTTAACAAATTTGATTTTATTTTCACGTTTACTTTTTTCTAGTAAAGCCAAGTCCTACTTGAGAGACATCAGTAGCCTATGGAAATTTGTTGCTTTTCTTTTAAAAGTGCACCTGCATCCAAAACTGAGTAAAAACATACTTCACAAAGAAAACTACTATAATGAATTAAATTTCTCACTACTACCTAATTTGGAAGTATGACTAGCTTTGATTAAAAAGAAGTTGATTGTAATGTTTACATTGTTTATTGACTAGAAAAGCTGGATGCAATCAAAAATCATAGGTGTACTCATGGAGATACTGAATCTGAAAATTTTAGATGTGACCATTGCTAATTCCTTTTAAGGTTTACTAATCTTGCTAGGGTAACACTGAGTTCTATGGGTTTTGGAGGATTTTCTTGTTGCAGGTGGTGGTGATCCTCCATATTTTTATTTTTTGGTAAGGCATGAGTAATGTAGATGCATATTCTTATCGTAACTTAGTAAAGCTCTTTTATCAAATTAGTCAGTGCAGCCTGCAGCTAGGTACCACTAAAAACATGTTAACATGACTAGAAATTTTTCAGTGCACTAATTTTACATCTTTCTGGTTTTTATTGACCAAAATATCTGACTCCTGCCTCTTCTTTCTTTTTATCCATTTTGTTGTCTTTGTTTTGCATATTTTTGTATATGTACAAAATACAAATATAGATTTCTGGCTTCCTCATTCGAGCAGACTAACTTTTAGTGGTCTACTTGTATCTTCACTTATCAACTTAAATTTTTCTTTTTAAAATCTTAGCAGTAGGTTCAGTACTCCTGTCTCTGTTCTCTGTCTTCTGGATCTCTCTTTGACCTTTGGTTCCACTGGCCAGCCATTCTTTTTTTTTTTTTAATTATACTTTAGGTTCTGGGGTACATGTGCAGATCATGCAGGATTGTTGCATAGGTACATACATGGCAAGGTGTTTTGCTGACTCCATCCCCCTGTCACCTGTATCTGGCATTTCTCCGCATGTTATCCCTCCCCAACCTCCCCACCCCCCGCTGTCCCACCCCTAGTTCCCTCACCAACAGACCCCAGTTTGTGATGCTCCCCTCCCAGTGTCCATGTGCTCTCATTGTTCAACACCTGCCTATGAGTGGGAACATGCGGTGTTTGATTTTCTGTTCTTGTGTCAGTTTGCTGAGAATGATGGTTTCCAGATTCATCCATGTCCCTACAAAGAACACAAACTCATTGTTTTTTATGGCTGCATAGTATTGCATGGTGTATATAGGCCACATTTTCCTTGTCCCGTCTATCATCAGTGGACATTTGGGTTGGTTCCAGGTCTTTGCTATTGTAAACAGTGCCGCAGTGAACATAGTGTGCATGTGTCCTTATAAAAGAACAATTTATAATCCTTTGGGTATATACCCAGTAATGGGATTGCTGGGTCAAATGGAATTTCTATTTCTAGATCCTTGAGAAATCGCCACACTGTCTTCCACAATGGTTGAACTAATTTACACTCCCACCAACAGTGTAAAAGTGTTCCTGTTTCTACACATCCTCTCCAGCATCTGTTGTCTCCAGATTTTTTAGTGATCGCCATTCTAACTGACGTGAGATGGTATCTCAATGTGGTTTTGATTTGTATTTTTCTAATGACCAGTGATGATGAGCATTTTTTCAAATGTTTGTTGGCCTCATATATGTCTTCTTTTGAAAAGTGTCTGTTTATATCCTTTGCCTACTTTTGAATGGATTTGTTTGTTTTTTTCTTGTAAATCTGTTGTAGTTCTTTGTAGATTCTGGATATTAGCCCTTTGTTAGATGGGCAGATTGCAAAAAAATTTTTCCCGTTCTGTTGGTTGCCAGTTTACTCTAATGATAGTTTCTTTTGCTGTGCAGAAGCTCTGGTTTAATTAGATCTCATTTGTCTATTTTAGCTTTTGTTGTCAATGCTTTTGGTGTGTTAGTCATGAAGTCCTTGCCTATGCCTATGTCCTGAATGGTTTTGCCTAGATTTTCTTCTAAGGTTTTTATGGTGTTAGGTCTTATGTTTAAGTCTTTAATCCATCTGGAGTTAATTTTAGTGTAAGGTGTCAGGAAGGGGTTTAGTTTCTGCTTTCTGCACATGACTATCCAGTTTTCACACCATTTATTAAACAGGGAATTATTTCCCCATTGCTTGTTTTTGTCAGGTTTGTCAAAGATCAGATGGTTGTAGATGTGCGGCGTTGCCTCCAAGGCCTCTGTTATGTTCCATTGGTCTATATCTCTGTTTTGGTACCAGTACCATGCTGTTTTGATTACTGTAGCCTTGTAGTGTAGTTGAAGTCAGGTAGCATGATGCCTCCAGCTTTGTTCTTTTTGCTTAGGATTGTCTTGCCTATGCAGGCTCTATTTTGGTTCCATATGAAGTTTAAGGTGGTTTTTTCCAGTTCTGTGAAGGTCATTGGTAGCTTTATGGGGATAGTCATTATTAAGTGTTGTGACTTCAGAAATATTTTTCCCTTTAGTCTTGTAATAATAATTAACTAATTTTTCTTGAATACTTTGTATCCTTGACTATTCGAAGCACATTACATCTCATATGATTTTTAACACAATCCTTTGAGGTAAGTTTGTATTATTTTTTCCACTTACAGATAAGGAAAGTTAGGTGGAGCTGGTAGTTTTCCTCTTCAGATGCTATACTATTCTGATCAGTTTCACCTCTTATCCTTTTCCGCTTGGATCTAGTTTTGTAAATTTTCATTTGCCCTACACTTACCAGTTATGTTACAATTTCTACATCCCTCAAAACTGCTGAAGTATCAGTTAATAATACAGTTTTCAACAGAATAAAAGTTTAATAAATGTTATGAACCAATTTCTTTGTGTTGCCTTTTGAAATTAACTTTAAAGAGAACAGTCATTAAAGGCTCAAAGTTAGACCTAAGAGAATTTACAGATGATGTGCCTATGTGTTTTTGTTTTATCCACAATTCTTCAGTTTCTTAATTAATAATAATGTACCAAGACAAATGCCTGGATTTCATCATTTACAATTAAAATATGGTTTTCTTAGAGTTGAAGACTGAATTTAGGGCCAATGTTTTGCAAGTATGTTCATTATTTTTAAATGTATAACTCTACTTATTATAAAAGTGGATTATTTTGTAAGTGTTGGTTATTAAGTGTATGTATTCCCAGGTTTTGACTCTGAAGTGAGCTGAAGATACAATTCCTAAGCACTTTTTTCCTTATATTTTGTACCAGCAAAGTGAAAACAATTTTTATAGCTTCATTACTCATTCCCAAAATGATTTGAGGTACCAGTTAGGCCCATTTGCACAATATCTGGCAATATTTCTACATTAAATGTGTTACGTTCTGGCATTTAAAATGGCCAGTGTACATATCATCAGGCATCATTGTTTCCTTTTTTAAGAAGTGTATAAAATTTGAAAACAGTGCTTTAGAAATGTCTTTAGTGACTATAATGAAATAGTTAATCTTACAAAGGGAAAGCCTGCAATTGTTTGAAATTTGCTTATATTGGTTGTCATGCTAAGCTTATTTTTTAATTGTTTGCTATTTGGTTTGATATTGGCTGTCATGATTTAAAATATCTATGGTTGTGTAGAAGCTCTTCACGAATGTATAAGCAATTCTTATATACACATGTATTTTAGAAAATGAATAGTTCATATTTTTGCTGTTGGAGCACTTTTTAAAAATATATGTGAAACACTAAAATACTTTTGAATTGGAGCTGAGGACTAAGCTCTGATTTTTTATCTTGCCCAAATTCCTACTTAAGTGGTCTAGGATGTCATGCCCTGCAAACCACAAATTCTCATAGGATGGGTTTTATTTGACCCTGTATATCATGACTTACTTTTCAGTCTAATTCTGGCATAAACTTACAAGATGAGGAAAAAATATTTCACCCCAAAATACACTTCCTTGCCGTACCTTGAAATTGTCCTGCAAAGTCTCTTGTGGGAAAAATCCAAATCCTGTAGAGAATCCCCTTTCTACTTTGTTTTCCTTTCTTTCTTTACAGACCCAGGAGATAATCAACTGACAGCCTGGCACCCTGTTCTCTCTTTGAAGTCTGCTCTCTGGGAAATTGCTCTACACAATAAAACTTGGTCTCCACAATCCTTTATCTTAACCTAAACATTCCTTTCATAGGCCTTCAGATAAATTCAACCAATTGTCAACCAGAAAATCTTTAAATTTACCTATAGCCTGGACCCCACCCCCACTCTGAGTTGTCCTGCCTTTCTGAACCATACCAACTTATTTCTTAAATGTATTTGATTAATGTCTCATGCCTCCCTAAAAATATATAAAACCAAGCTGTACCCCTACCACCTTGGGCACATGTTCTCAGGACCTTCTGAGGGCTGTGTCATAGGCTGTGGTCACTCATATTTAGCTCAGAATAAATCTCTTAAAATATTTTACAGAGTTTTGACTCTTTTGTTGACTGTACTTCTTGAAAAGATTAAGAGTTAGAGAGAGCTAGACTTTATTCAGAGTGTGAATCTGTATACCTATTGTGTAAAATGCAGAGCTTTAGAGCCTTTAACTAAAGGGGGGCCCCTAAATCAAGTCAAACTGTCTGTTTCCCAACTACCTCTTGCTGTATAGGATCCACCTAGCCCTGCTTTCCCAAGTGTACATTCTTCTTAGAGGATTTTTAGTGATTAAAGTACAGGGGAAGAAAGAGGGTTCTCTTCTGCAGGTTTCTTAAACTGTAATTCAGGTCAAATTTTGACTATACATATGAAGCCATAGAAGTGTTTAATATTTTAGTTTATTCCCTTTAGTAGTTACAAAACTTACGGCTTAGTGAAAGCTCAGTGTCAGGATATCCCTTCACTAAAATCTAGGTCTATAATTTGACAATTCATTTCATAGCACCTGACATTACTATGACATTCACTGTAGCACTTAGCATGCAAAGATTTTATTTTCTACAACTCTGTCTCCTCTCTTATCAGATGATGAGAGAGCATTAACTACAAAGTCATGTAAAGGTGAAGTCAAGGCTTAATTTGAAAACAGAAACCTGAGGCCCACCCATTTACATAACAGACTCAGCATTGTGATCTCCTTTATGACTGTTAGGTCTGAGCAGTGTCCCATATTGCTAATTTTTCACTTCCTTTTTTTCCATAGGAGCTTGATGGACACAGATACCATTTCTGTCAGACTTTGCAAAATATCTTGAGCTCCTTGAAAAATTGGTGTCATGTAATGCAAAGTTTGGTCAGTGCTTTTAGCCCAAAACATTATTTGATGTTTAAAGCAAGTCCTTTCAATGTAAATGATATGCATTCATATAGCTTACCATGAATACATTCATGCCCTAAAAATCTCAGACACTGCCTATATTCAGAGTAGCTAACATTTCATTTTGTTTTTATGTGTTCATTAAAAAAGAGTAGAGAAAGTGTTTTTGATATTATTATGGCTTAATCTCTGGATTTGGTCACCAGTGAAATTAATTTCAGAACCTCATTCTATTACAGTCATTTTTGTCTACTTCATGAAATAACACAGTTTTGCATTATTGGTGGTCTTTGTTCAAGAGACATTACATCTAAAGAGAGCTAGAAATTGCAATTTAATACTAAGTGATGCTGTGTGGGAAAGGAAGCCAACTCTCCACATGGTCTTTCTGCTAGAGCATAATATTCTGCATATTGGCTTTTTTTTTCACTGTCCCCAAAAGTCAGGATTTTTCATTAAGTTCTGATAGTACTGTTGAAATTGACCTTGATTATTTATGTAAAGGGCCTCTCAGATAACCTATAGGTATGAGAATAGCTTTCTGAATTGTAATCATGTTTAGGTTATATTTAAGCAGTGATGTTTCACACTTTTCCGAAAAGTAATTTATTGGGACATTTACATAACTCGAGGTGCTTAAATTTGTTTATCTTCTTATTGTTTATTTAAAACATTACATATGAGAGTTTTTGTTTTCCTTACTCAGCATTTTCCATATGGCTTTATTTTCCATTTAGTTTGAAAACTCAAAAAAGTTAAAGTTAACAGGCATTTATTAAACGTCTATTATATTCAAGGCCCTGGGTTACGTACATGTGGAACATAAAAAATTATGATGATGACAGTGATTGCAAACACTTGCAATAAGTTCTCATATCCCTGTCAAGTAGGTGCTATTATTACCCCATGTTGCAAATGAAGAAGATGAGCCATAGAAGATTTCATAATTTGCTCAAGGTCATACAGCCAGTGATTTGGGAAGACTGACTTAAAACACATACTGTTTGACACTAGAGATCGCACTCTTAACCATTTTGCTGTACTAAAATGAAGACAAGATCCTACCCTTAAGAAACTTTCATCCTACTAGAAAAGTGATAATACATATTCACGAGAAAAAAAAAGCACACAGTGTAAGGCAATATGTGTTAGGTGCTGCATTACTGGCTCAAATATGGAAGACACTGACGGCTCAGAGAGAGCTTCATTCCTTTTGGGAGGTGGGGAAGGCCTCATGGAAGAAGTGTGTTGCTGACCTTAAAGAATGGGCAGGATTTTGTCAAGTGAAATTAATTAGAGGAAGACCTTCTCACTAGAGGGGGCAATGAGAACAAAGGCATTGTTTTGAGGAAAATGCAGTACCCAAAGTTAATTTGGCTATATGAAAAAGAAAAATATTTATGCTTATGCAGACCTTTGAATGTAATGCATGTTTTCATTTAAAATTGGAAGTTTATATAATCTTTGATGTATTAATTATATATCCAAATTATAGATTTTTTTAAAGGTTAAATTGTTATATTTTTCTTTTTAACTAAAGGGGTATATTTCAATGGAAAGCAGTTACCCAAACTGAAATCTGGCAGAGATGCTGAGGATTAACATTTATTTCATATGAAAATGTTATATTTTTATGGATATTTTTTACATCTAATCTTAAAGGACATTGTCTGTAAGCTGAACTAATAGATCTGAGTTGATGCAGCAATAGTAAACCTACTTTCTACAGGAACTACTTCTATTACACTCTTTAAGTCTCTTTCTATAACCTGACAATATTTAAAATACAACAAGATAGTTGCACTCAAAATTTGTTTTTACTGTCATGAATTTTTCCCCCACATTTATGCTTATTAAAAACTGACATAAACAAAACCTGTATAAAACACTTTATTATTCACTTTATTTCAAAGGACTGAAATAGTGTTTTCTGATTATAGTATTTCTAGAGGAAAGATTTTCTCCCTAGCCTTTAAGGAGAAAGCTAATCCACTTGGTGAAATTTGGGGCCACCCACAAACCCGTAATTTCCTGCCCTAACTTATGAACCAAGTTATATTAAGGTCGTTATACAGTGTGATTTCTCCTTACGACTTTCACATTTTACCTTATAGGTTATATTGACTTTTGGATTTCAGGCAGTAAAATAAAAAATATTATGCAGTTCAAGTTAGAAAAATTGGATTAGTCCAAGCCATATTTTTACCTGGTATCTTTTTTCAGGCATCGTAATGTTACTTTTTATGATATTTGTATAATTGTATGTTTTAAATTTTATAGTTTTCCCTTTTTAAAAAAAAAACCATACTGATTCATCTCAAATATTTTAGCCTCTTTAAGTTTCCCTTTTCTCTCAACTTTTCCATAAGTGGGAAAAAGAAGGCATTGATTTTTGCCAATTATTTTGGTTGCTTAGGTTGTAAGCCATCTTGGTTTGCATACATATAGGTTATTAAAGCACCCTTCCTAGGCTATGATTTGCCAGTCTTCTCTACCTTTTGTTAAGAAGAATAAGATATAGGATGAGAGAATTAATGTATACTTTTTTATCTCATTTCTGCATATTTTAATTCCATCTCCAGAAACTAGGTTAATTTCACCTCTGTCACAAATTTGAAAGGAAAGGAAAAGATGTATTAATTGCCATTTTTATTATTATTTTCTGACTTTCAAACCTCCTGATCTAAGGTTAGTAAATGGTTAGCATTTTAAAAAATTATTCTTTTTATCTTGACATAATGAAGAATTATGTTTTTATATTTTTAAGTCTTTTGTTCTTTGTTTCTTATTTCCTGCTTTACATTTTTATTTACACCAAGGTTTTATCCCTTTACTAAAGGGAAGGAGATGCGATGAATGGCAGACTTTAACTGGATGCTTTATTTAGGCTTTTCAGAAGCAAAAAAGTTAATACGTTGTTATATCTGGGTGTTGGTTACAGGGATATCTGTTATATTCATTTGTTGGTGCCTGTAATTTTAACATTTTAAATATTTCTTAATTGAAAAAGGAAAAATTAGACTGGCACCAGTTTATAGAAAGCTTTAACTTCTAGGCAAAACAGGTAGAACTTTACGGTTGGTTATGGAGAAGATATTGACTATCTTTTGTAGAGAGTGGCATTTTGAAAAATTGAATTTGGCATCTGCATTTAGAATGGTCTAGAGAATGGAGACACTGAAGAAAAGGAATTTCAGCAAATTCACCATTCTGATTTCTGAAAAATGAATGCTTTAGATTAGGTAGTGGCATGGGCACTAGAAAGAAAAGGGATACTGCTTCTTTATATAATCATTCCCATTATATAAAGATGATATACAAATTAGGCCGAGTGCGGTGGCACATGCCCATAATCCCAGCACTTTGGGAGGCCGAGGCAGGTGGATCACCTGCGGTCAGGAGTTCGGACCAACATGACTAACAAAATACAAAAAACTTAGCTGGGTACGGTAGCACATGCCTGTAATCTGAGCTACTTGGGAGGCTGAGACAGGAGCATTGCTTGTACCTAGGAGGCCAAGGTTGCAGTGAGTCAAGATCATGCCATTGCATTCCAGCCTGGGCAACAAGAGTGAAGCGCCATCTCAAATAAATAAATAAATAAAGAAATATGATACATAAATTATATATATAAATATCATTTATATATATATAAATAAATGTGATACATAAATTTTTTATATATATGTGATTATATAATGATTGTTTATATAATTCACATAATCATTTTAATAGGCATTCCCAAATAGAAGTTAGGATGTATTACTAATTCTGCTTAATGCACTTTGTTTGTATACTTTTATTTCCTACCTCAAATCTAGTTTCTACTACATAAATATAAATATTCTCCACAAGTTGGGTTAACATTCTAAACCGTGACCAAACTGAGAGCATGATGATTAATATGGTTAAGCTACCAATATGGAAGATCAACATTTTAAGAAGAGAATTAGTCATCTCTGTTACCAAAAATACTGGTTTCACATTAGTCTGGACCAATTAGAAGGAGCCTGTGTCTACTTGGAAGTGTTCTGATTTGCAGCATAGTCCTTGGCTGCTTCTACAAGATTTGGCAGACTTTTATTTAAGTCAGCCCTTGCTTAAATGTCTAAAAGGAAACTTTTAGGCCATTATTTCACACTACTAGAAATAATACTAGTCCATACAAATATTCTACTTTTACAAAACCATTTACTTTTTCCCAACTCCATGATATAAATGAGTTATTTTTTCATAACCACCAATCTCTCAGTTTTATATTTGTTAGGCAGATCTAACATGAAAGTAAAAATTACTTGTAACCCCATTGGGATTACATGAATTTAACCTGTTTCCGTATTGTATTCAGTCATCTGTGAAATATGAGGGTGCTTCAAAAAAGATCAAAGTAAAATGGAATTAAAATATAAAAATAAAAGATACAAATTTTATTTCCCAACATAAGCTCCATCAAGGTCAAGACACTTTTGTAAGCAATAATACCAGCCGTTTAGTCCATCCCTCAGTTCTTTTGGAATTGAGGAATTTAACCATGTCAGTGCAGTCTTTTTTTACATTACTAACTGAAGAAAAATCGGTGTTCTTTATAGATTTTTTAAGATTAGGAAATAAAAATAAGTCAAAGGAGCCAAATCAGGTCTGTAAGGTGGATGCTTAATGAATCACTATTGAAGCTCTTATAAAATGGCCCTGTGTGATAAGAGGAGTGAGCAGGAGCATTGTCGTGGTAAAGGACTCTAGTGAAGCTTTCTTAGGTGTTTTTCTTCCGAAGCTTTGGCTAATGCTCTCAAAACACTTTCATGATAAGCAGATGTTATCATTCTTTGGCCTTCCAGAAAGCGAGTAGGCAATATGACTTGAGCATCCCAGAACACTGTTGCCATAACCTCAGCTCTTCACTAGACCACTTTCATCTCTTGGTAGCCATTGTTCTGATTGTGCTTTGTCTTCAGGATCATACTGGTAATGCCATATTACATATCCTGTTACCATTCTTGGACAAAATCCTTCAGAATCTTTATCCTATTCATTTAAATTTTCATTGAAAGCTCTGTTCTTGTCTGCAGTTGATCTGGGTGGTGTTAAGAATTTTGGCATCCATCTAGTGGACAGTTTCCTCAACTTACTTTTCAATCAGAATTGTGTAAGCTGAACCAATTGAGATTTCTGTGGTGTTGGCTCTGGTTTCTACTGCTAATTTTCAGTTCTCTTAGGGCATGAAAAAGATTTTTTTTTCCTCTCAAATAGATGTGGATGGTCTGTCATTGTGGGCTTCATCTTCAACGTTGTCTCACCCCTTCTTGAAACAAGTTATTCGTTTGTAAACTGCTAATTTCTTTGGGGCATTGTCTCCATTAAGTCTTTATAAAGCATCAATGATTTCACCACATTTCACCCACAGTTCACCATAAATTTGATGTTTGTTCTTGCTTCATTTTTAGAAGAATTAATTTTGCTCTGATAGGGGCTGTTTTTAAATGGATATCTTATTCTTCGTACTCCCTCAAACTAGATCCTGTTCAGGCATATTATAAAAAGTTAGTATATTTTGGTGCAAAAGAATTGTGAAATCCATACATGGTATTTTCATAATATGCATTTTCCATGAGCTTTTTGAAGAACCCTCCTCGTAATCTATTTTAATTCCCTATTCCATTAAATCTATGATTTTGAAGCAGCCATATGTGACCTGTAATCAAAAAGCAATGTTTGATAGATGGTCTCACCATTCTGTCATTTTTTTCCCATCCAAGATAGAAAATGTCTTTGAAATCTTTGTATATTTTCCAGCCCTATAAAAGAATTCTATAAAACAATTTCAAGTTCAAAATTATTATTGAGAACTTTTAAACAGGATATTTAAAAGTTTGTTTTATTAACTTGGCCTAGGTCACAAAACTCATTAATATTAATGACTAGACTACAGAGGCATGTAGCCTGTCTAATCATTAACAGGTACAAAACATTAAACCAAATTGTGAAGCTTTGTTATGCTGTGAGTCATTCCAGGCAAAGACCACATATAAAAAGCAAAAGCTGAACAGTCCAATTGAGATGTTTCTGATCCAAGCCTTTGACTTCTTTTTGTAGATGAACTGGAGTTTTAAAAACTGACCCTCAAATTTTTTATTGACTTCATATGAATAAATAACTCATTAAAATAAGATACTTGAAACTAACTAAAGTCATCATTCAAAAAAGGCATTTATTATTGATAAACTGTAGAAAAGAGAAAACTTGAAGGCACAATTTACTTTTTTTAAAGTATCAATCTTAAAATTGCATTTATTTTCTCTTAGAGAACTTTAGATGATATCAGTAATTATTAATGTCATAAAATATATGTAAATATGAGCTAAGTAATATATTTCATTTACCCAAAGATATGCTCTAACAGCCTCTGCAACTGCCACCAACCTTTCCTGTAAAACAGCAATATATTAAATGATAGTGAAGAGGGCTTGAAATTTCAACCTTGAGATGAGCAATTACACTGTATTCAGTACAGCAGATATCAACAGGCCTTTCTAACTGGCAAGAGTCATGGTAAACACGAGAAATATGGAAGCTTATTAGGTCACTTTTGGTAAATAGAACTAATAATTTGAGACATTTGTCTACAATAGAGATTGGCAAACTTCCTTCTATAAAGGGCCAAATAGTAAATATTTAAAACTTGTAGACTATACAGCTCTGCTGTTATAACACAAAAGCAGCCTGAGACAGTATATAAAAGAATGACTGTGGCTGTGTTCCAATAAACCTGTATTTACAAAACCTGAAAGCAGGTCAGGTTTGGCCCAAAAACTGAAAGCAGGTCACATTTGGCCTGCAGACCATAGTTTATCAATTCCTGATCTGCATTTACTTGATTTCCTTACTGTATACTCATTCCTCTAGTCAGCTGGGCTTGGCTTTTCCCCATCACTACACCAAAATACTTTTGCCAATATCAGTAACATTCTCATCACTGAATCTAAAATAAAAACTTACCAGTCCTTGTCTCATTTGGATTCTTGGGAGCAGTTGACATTGTAATCACTCTTTCCTTAAAAATTTTTCTTTCTTTAGTGTCCCTGACCTACCTCTAGTTTTTAACCTACCTCTCAAGGCAGTCTCTTAATTATTGGTGTGCCTTAAGGATTTATTCTTGATCTTCTTAGCACATTTGCCTTAGGCAGTACTTTGTTCCCCGAGCTCTAATTTCTGACTGTTTTTTCTCCCTCCTGAGTACTAAGTATTAATCTATAGCCCAGATCCCTAACTCAAATACTGGGTTTGTATATCTAATGACCTGCTGGTCTTGTCTACATGCTTATCCAAAGATACTTCAGAAGACATGTCATAAACTGAACTTGTAATTCCAAACCTCTGTTTCATCCTCAAGATTACTTCCCTCAACCCCATTCTGTCTCAATGAATGGCCCTACCCATCTTTCAGTTGCCCAAGGCAGATGCTTGTGTTTCATCTTTGATTCCTAACTCTTTATCTCACTCATTTCTTTCACTGAAAGAATCAGAGTTTTGTGAATCCTACCTCCAAAATAGCTCTTAAATCTATGTATTTCTTATATATTCTGTTGCTTCTTTGTTAGTTCAAGCCATCATCATCACAAATTTAAATTACTAGTAGATTGGTCTGCTTTTCCCTTTCATGTTCTCTTTTGCTGGTAGGAATATCCTCCACCCTTCTTTTTTCCCAATAAGTTATCTTTTGGGTATCAGATTAGATATCAGTTCTACTAGGAACTGATATTATTGACTCCAGAGTGTAGGTATAGTGTGTATTCTCTGTGCCCTATACTTTGCCTATTATGACACTTATACTATTTTGTAACCTTGGTTTATTTGTCTCTGTTGGACTCATAAGCTCAAAGAAAACAAAGATTGTATGCAAGATTGTATGCATTGTCTTCATCACTGCTGTAACCCTAACACTCTAGTGTGTTGCTCGTAAATCTAAGTTGAAAACAAGTGAAATTAGTCTCAATATCCATAAAATATACCATGTTCTGTACAAATCAATGCACCAGAATATATCTGATGGCTTAATTTGCAGTCAGTTAAAGTAAGTATATAATTAGAAAGTTGAATGAATTAATGAGGTAAAGATGTCATACTTCACAATGGTGTTTTGTTGTATGTAGAATATCCGATCCTAAATCATAAGGTATATGCTGCTAATGGCTAGATTTGCTTTGCCATATGTTAATGAGCATACACGTAATCACTGTACTTATAAGTAATATAAGTATACCCTATTCTTATTTAATCCTGTTTTCTTTTAGAGGGAAAGTAAAGAAATTAAATGAAAAAAATATATATGTACATATATATATAGACAAACATATATATATATATATATGGTACTACCCTTGACCTCAAGGAACACACTATGTTTTGGAAGCCTTCGTTGTAAAAATATCATAGTAAGTACTAATAGAGGTGTTCTAACTGTGCTGTACAGCACCGAAGCAAGCAACGGGTGGATAGGAGGGGAGAGGAAATCAGGCAAGGTTTTGCAAAGGAGACAAGACTCTTCTTCAGAAGAGTCAAAGTATGAGTAAGACTTTGCCAGAAAGAAAAATAAAAATTAATTTCAAATAAAGTATATATAAACATGTGAGCATGATTCAGAAATATCTTTTTGTGTGTGTGTGTGAGACGGAGTTTTGCTTTTGTAGCCCAGGCTGTAGTGCAGTGGCGCTATTTCAACTCACTGCAACCTCTGCCTCCCAGGTTCAAGCAGTTCTCCCGCCTCAGCCACCGGAAGAGTTAGGATTATAGGCTCCCATCACCATGCCAGGCTAATTTTTGTATTTTTAGTAGAGACAGGCTTTTACCATTTTGCCAGACTTGGTCTTGAACTCCTGACCTCAGCTGATCCACCCACCTCAGCCTCCCAAAATGCTGGGATTAAAGACGTGAGCCACTGCACCTGGCCATATCTTCTTAACTGTCAAAGGAAAATCAAAATATGTTAGTAGTATTATCATATATTATGTTTAAGCATGTGTTTGTGTCATACATGATTTTTTAAATTCTATATTTTAAAATCTAACCTTAATAATTCAGTTGCTTAAATTGAGATACAAACCTTGCTAAACAGAATTTATACCAATACGTACTACAACATGAATAAATCTTGAAAATATTATACTAAATGAATGAAACTGGTCACAAAAGACCACATATATGATTCCGTTCAAAATTGATAGGGTTTCCAGAGTAAGCAAATCTGTAAGAACAAAGTAGATTATTGGTTGCCTAGGACCTATAGAGGAGGGAGCAGGGGGGTAAGACAGGAGAGTAGGGTATCTTTTGGGGATGATGAAAATGTTCTAAAATTAATTATGATAGTTGTACAACTGTATGAACATTCTAAAAATTATTGAATTATATACTTTAAGTGGGTGAATTGTGTGAGACATGAATATTTCCATAAAGCTGTTACCAAAAAATAAAAGTTATATTCTCCAGTGTTATTTTCACTAAGTTACAAATAAAACCCATGCTCCATCCTTTATTCAGGTATCATAGTGCAAACTGAACTATCAGCTGTTACTGTGTTGAATTCACAGTTGTACACAACAGACGTTATATTTCAAACATAAAATGAAAACCTTATTTATGAGCTCCAGATATACTAAGGATTGTAGAAATATATCAATTCATTTAAACCATGTACTTTTCAGAATATGCATCAGATTGCAAGAAGATTCTGTGAATCATAATCAGGTAATTAGGTTAGTAGAGAGCTAATTTATATGGAAAAATGAACTCCAGTTTTCATCTGTCATATATTTGGCACATCATTAGAGGTTACATTTTCTTCTGGATAGTTGCTGCCTTAAGTTAGCCACATACTCTATCAAATTAATTATTTTACCTGCCTGTCTGTAGGAATTTGGTTCCACAAGTGTTGGAGGTAAAATAGGATGTTTTCTATATTGTGCTACAGTTAACAATAGATTTTCAGTTGCCCGTTACATGATAAACTCAATGCCCTTCATAACTTGAAGTAAATGTTGAACTTGCCTTCTTTATTTTGCTGAAACAGAGCTTCCATTCACTGATAAGAAGTGTAAATTTAACTAAATTATCAAATTAACACTCATTTAGGTACATACATTGGTCCTCTTTTCCTTGAAGACTAATGTGACAGCACAAGATAGAAAAATATTAATTTTTAATTAATTACCTTTTTCTTACTCTGTGAATTACATTAGGTTATTTAAGAATGCCAAATACATAGTAACTCTTGAAAGTACACATGCATCATTTAAATTTCTATCTGTGAATCTAATACAGTCATTTTATAAAGGAAAGAGAAACCTAAATTGGAATGTTGAGCTCATAATCATTAAAACTACACACTGGAGCAATAGAATTTCAATTTGTTATTTATAATTTACTCAGAATCCCTCAGCCAAGATAGTAACACATGTCTTGAAAAGTTAAATAATGTGCTTATTACAAATGATAATGTTTCAGTAATCAGATAAGTACTTATTGTTAGAATAAATTATAAATACTTATAAATAGAAAAATATAGCATAATCTATAGTATGTAGTACAGAAAAATTTCATTGTTTTTAGCTGTCAATGCTCTTTCCAACCCAGTTTCTCATTGTTTCAAAATTTTCAAATAATCATATTCAAAACCTCTTATCTTGCTGATAATATTCAGCATCCATAGCTAAATGTTTCAGTACCAAGGCTGAAAATCATAATGACTTATCAGCACCTACGTAAGAAATTACAATTAATGAATACTAACTATACAAGATGTGTTTTGATTGGCTCTACATTTGTGATCTGCTCATGCATAGCATATTCTGTTTTTAAGAGGAAGGAAAATATGGTGATGTTATGACTTCCAAGCATATTGTTTTGTCTACACTGGAGCAAAGTAGTATTTTAGCCAAACTGAAAATATAATATATAAACAACAAGTCAAATGTCTTAACAGCCAAAATGAATGTGTCTAATTAAAAATTTCATGAAAATATTTTATGCACACTCTCGTAGAATTTTTTTTATTTATTTTTTTTTTATTTTTAATACTTTTTTATTGCATTTTAGGTTTTGGGGTACATGTGAAGAACATGCAAGATTGTTGCATAGGTACACCCGTGGCAATGTGATTTGCTGCTCTCCTCCCCTTCACCTATATCTGGCATTTCTCCCCATGCTATCTCTCCCCAACTCCCCACCTCCCACCGTCCCTCCCCTATTGACCCCCCAACAGACCCCAGTGTGTAGTGCTCCCCTCCCTATGTCCATGCGTTCTTATTGTTCAACACCTGCCTATG
>CAUYLG010035972.1:0-22519 GCA_963573385.1 Cacajao melanocephalus
GGGGTCGGTTGCCGTGCGCCACTTTCGTGCCACTGCATTCCTGCCGGGGCAACACGAGCAAGACTGTGTCTCATATAAAAAAAAAAAAAAGAAAAGAAAGTTTTCTTTTCTTTTTTTTTTTTTTTTTTTTTTGGTTTTTTAGAGACAGGGTCTCGTTCTGTCACCCAGGCTGGAGTGCAGTGGTACAATTTCAGCTCACTGCAACCTCTGCCTCTCGAGTTCAAGTGATTCTCCTGCTTTAGCTTCCCGAGTAGCTGGGATTGTAGGCGCACGTCACCATGCCAAAACATTTTTTTGTATTTCTAGTAGAGACAGGGTTTCACCATGTTGGCCAGCCTTGTCTCGAACTCTTGACTTCAGGTGATCCACCTGCCTCAGCCTCCTAAAGTGTTGGGATTACAGGCATGAGCCACTGTGCCCAGCACACTAAAGTGTTTTCATCAAGACCAAACTAACATCTTGGGAAACGTGGTATTAATCACCAAGTTCCCCTCGGTCCTTCTCTGAGGTTATCACTCAGATAGGATCCAAGAGCCTGACGGGAGTGCAGTAGGCAGAACCCTTCCAGGACCCTCACTACAGTAGGCTGAGGGAAACACCTAATGAAAATGAAGGTCAGAAACAGTTCACTTTCCTCACTAGGGGTCTTCCTTAGAGATCTGGAGCTCCAGGGCAGGAATCCCTCTAGGACACCTCCTAGGGTTAAATTTCTGAGGGGGTACTCAGAGCAGCTCTGGTTATTTGGTATATAAACTTTTAGGATTATGTCCTCTGGATGACCTGACTCCTTTATTATTATGAAGTGATTCTCTTTATCCCTGGTAATGTTTTTTACTCTTTACTCTAAAATCTGCTTTGACATTAATTTAGCCTCTCAAGCTTTATTTTGATAGGGATAAAATGGCATATCTTTCTTCATCTCTTTACTTTTAACATATTTATGTTTTCATATTTAAAGTGGGTTTAAAATTGGTTGGGCATGGTGGCTCATTCCTATAACCCAACCCCAGCACTTTGGAAGGCTGAGGCAGGTAGATTACTTGAGCTCAAGAGTTTGAGACCAGCCTAGGTAACAAGTTGAGACCCCCATCTCTACAAAAAAAAAAAAAAAAAAAAAAAAGTTGGACATGGTGGTACATGCCTGTGGTCCCAGCTATCTACTTGGTACTCAGGAGGCTGAGGTGGGAGGATTGCTGGAGCCCAGGAGGTCAAGGCTGCAGTGAGCCATGATCCCACCACTGCATTCAGCCTAGGTGACAGAGTGAGACTCTATCTCAAAACAATTAAATTAAAATAAATAAATAAGTAAAGTGGGTTTCTTATAGGTAGCTTATAGTTGGGATTTGCTTTTGTATCTAATCTGACAATCTCAGTTTTTTTCATTTGGGTGTTTAGATCATTTATATTTAGTGTGATTATTTGTATGGTTGGGTTTTAATCTACCCACTTGTTGCTTTCAATTTATCTCATTGGTTCTCTGCTTTTTCCCCTTTTTCTGCCTTCATTTGGATTCATTAATTTATTTTTATTCCCTTCTATCTCTTTTATTGGCTTATTAGTTAAAACTTTTGCTGGATTATTTTAGTGGTCATTTTAGGATTGATAGTATTATGAAGTACCTTCTCCCTGTCAAGCTCTCCAACAGATGAAATCTATTGCTTGGAGCATTTTGAGTAGACAGAACTGGAATATGGGGTACAGCCCACAGCTGCCTGAGTAATTAACTGCATAGAATCAGCTCTAAATAGTGGTGATGGCAGGAAACATCATCCATGTATGTGTCACGGAACAGCAAAGCCCACAGGTATTAGACTGCAAATTGGGCAGGCCCTAAATATGGGGCAGTCAATAATCAGGACAGCAAAAACCAAAGGAAAAGGGCCATGGCCTCAGAAGTTTTGTGGGAGCCCAGGAACATTTTGGAAACTTTCAGATCCAAAAGGGGAGAGCCAAGCTACTTGCCTCTTTTTTAAACTGGCCTGGACAGGCTGAACCTTCAAATACAGTGATAAATGAACCAGCTGTCAGGAGCTGAGATTGAAACAGAAGCTCACACCCCAGGTCAACTCATGCTTCCCATGGAATGCCCTCCTCACTATTACCACCTGTCTATATATTTTCCATATTTACAAGCTGGCTCATATTCCTCCTCTAACAGAAAGCCAATGGGACATGGTTTACTTAACTTCTAAACCTCCAATCATCCTCCCCAGTACCTCCTGGAGAGCACGTCACATTTTGCCTTTTATTTTCAAAGATGATTTTGCCTGTTTATATTATATAAAGTATCTTGCAGACAGTGATTACTAACTTTTTATATGGATTCTAATCCCATCTCTGCACAGCAATACATAAAGCTGAACAACTCCTCTAGCCTCTCTGAGCCTGGTTCATCTGTCAATAAGCATAACAAAACCTGCTCTGGCTATTCCTCCCATGGTTGTTGTGAAGTGCCATCAGAGTCAAGGTTATTAATGTACTTTGTAAATGGTGACATGTTAGGCAAATGTGACTACAGATTGGGAACATTAAAGTATTACATATGGGCCAGGTCACGGTGGCTCACGCCTGTAGTCCCAGCACTTTAGGAGGCCGAGGCGGGTGGATCACCGGAGGTCAGGAGTTCGAGACCAGCCTGACCAACATGGAGAAACTCTGTCTCCACTAAAAATACAAAATTAGCCGGGCATGGTGGCACGCGCCTGTAATCTCAGCTACTCGGGAGGCTGAGGCAGGAGAATCGCTTAAACCTCGGAGGTGGAGGTTGCAGTGAGCTGAGATCACACCATCGCACTCCAGCCTGGGAACAAGAGTGAAAGTCTGTCTCAAAAATAAATACATAAAAATAATAAAGTACTAAATATGTTTAAGTAATGTCTTTTTTTTTTTTTTTTTTTTTTTTGAGATGGAGTCTCACTCTGTCACCCAGGCTGGAGTGCAGTGGCACAATCTTGGCTCACTGCAACCTCTGCCTCCCAGGTTCAAGCTATTCTTTTACCTCAGTCTTCCAAGTAGCTGGCATTACAGGCATGTGCCACCACACCCGGCTAATTTTTTTTGTATTTTTAGTAGAGACGGTGTTTCACCATGTTGCCCAGGCTGGTCTCAAACTCCCGATCTCAGGTGATCTGTCAGCCTCATCCTCCCAAACTGCAGGGATTACAGGCATAACCCACTGTGCCCAGCCTAATTAATGTCTTTAGTAGATCCTTCAGCAAATAATGGCAGAATTAAAGAGAGGCTACCCATATCATCCCCACATCTCTGCACCTCCGTAAGAGCATAGTTAAGACCTTGGACTCTGAAGCCAGATTGCCTGGTTTCAGTGCCAGCTCCACTCCTCCTGAGCTTTGTGACCTTAGGCAAGTTATCGAGCTTTCCTGTAAGCAATATTTCCTATTTACTTTTATATCTCACAGGTGGATAATTAGCATCCAGTGTCAAAGAGCCAGAGCAGTGTTGAAGGAAGCAGAGGATCAAGTATTAGCAAGCTATCCTAACGGGCTGCGCCATGAGCATGTCACGTAACCTCTCTGGATGACTTTCTTCATCTATACCTCAAAGCTAGATGAGCTGCTTTTAAATAGTCTCCTATAATATTTTAAAGTTATTTTAATAAATCATTCTTGGGCTGGGCAAGGTGGCTCACACCTATAATCCCAGCACTTTGGGAGGCCAAGGCAGGTGGATCATGAGGTCCAGTGTTTGAGACAAGCCTGACCAACATGGTGAAATCCTGTCTCTACTAAGAATACAATAATTAGCTGGGTGTGGTGGCGTGTACCTGTAATCCCAGCTACTCAGGAGACTGAGACGGGAGAATCGCTTGAACCCAGGAGGTGGAGGTTGCAGTGAGCCGAGATCCCACCACTGCACTCCAGCCTGGGCTACAGAGCGAGACTCTGTCTCAGAAAAAAAAAAAAGTCATTCTTAAAGATCTGTTTTATACTTTATAGTAGAGACTATTATTTCAGTTAAAAATAAATGAGTTTGGTGAGTGCAAGTATGTTTGAAGAGCAAAAATCTTGCTTGGCCTCTTACACATCAAGACTGTGGCAAAGCATTTATGCTTCCTGATGCTCCGTTTCCTCTTTGGTAGCTACAGTATAGAATTGCTATAGGAATTAAATATTTAAAGCACCTAACACAATTAAGAGCACATAATAGATGCCAAATAAATAATAGCCAGCAAAGCCAAACAATAATTACAACTTAGCTTTAAAAATTAATTTTTAGAAATGGATTTTAAAAGCTTAAAATCAGTCTTATGGGCCCAAAGTGTTGAAATACTATTCATTCACATTTAAGTTACCAACCACCAGGAATTTACAACACAGTGGGGATCCACTCTTCTCTACCTTTGTTTGCATTAGTCTTTTCCTCTGAAATAACCTTTTCCCCTTCTCCACTGATGAATTCCTACTCATTCTTTAATACTCAGATCAAACGTCACTTCCTCCAGTGTCTTCCCCACTCCCCCCGACAAACAGAAACTTCTCAGTGCCCACACATTTCTATGACAATACTCACCATGTGTCATTTCAAACCTTATATGTCTTTATAAATCTATCACCTCTTCTAGACCGTGAAACTCCCAAGGACAAAGATAAGCTCTCTCTCTCTCTTTATCTGTCTCTCTCTCTCTCTCTCTCTCTCTCTCTCTCTCTCTCTCTGTGTGTGTGTGTGTGTGTGTGTGTATTTTTTTTTTTCTTTTGAGACAGAGTTTTGCTCTTGTTGCCCAGGCCAGAGTGCAATGGCGCAATCTTGGCTCACCGCAGCCTCCACCTTCTAGTTCCAAGGGATTCTCCTGCCTCAGCCTCTGAATAGCTGGGATTACAGGCATGCACCACCATACCCGGATAATTTTGTATTTTTAGTAGAAATGGGGTTTTTCCATGTTGTTCAGGCTGGTCTCAAACTCCCAAACTCAGGTGATCCACCCACCCCAGCCTCCCATAGTACTGGGATTATAGGTGTGAGCCATCATGCCCAGCCTGGTACTCAATATATTTTTAGTGTTTGAATAAAGGAGTGAAAGTAATAAAAAAATAATTCTGTTTTTAGCTGTCACTTAGTAAATTCATTCATTATTTGTAACAAAAACACAAAGTTAGAGGCCTGGCATAACTCTACAGGCTCAGGTGTAAGCCAAAAAAAAAAAGAAAGAAAGAAAGAAAAATCTAATTAGAGATTTTTAGAAATTCAATCTTAAATAGAAATAGAATAGGATTTAGTGATGGTTATGTACCACCTCATGACCATAAAAAGTTCTAAAATAGACTCTTTACATGCTGTATTACTAAAAGCATCAGAAAAGCATCCAAACATTTGGGAACCACATGGCTCATCTTTTTGAATCAAAGCAAACAAGACCAGGAAACAAACCGAGGATTAGTACACTATAACCACTGCCCCAGACAGGTTTAAAGTTTCAACCAAGTTTGGTGGGAAACCATGCTTGGTCAATTTTTTTTTTTTTAAGAAAATTATAAATTTGGTGCTCAATTATGGATGTTTGAAAACTCGAGCTGAATCACACCCATCTGTATTCTGGGATCATTTTCCCAACATGTAAAGAGTTCAAAAGTTCAGATTGAGGCCAGGCCTGGTGCCTCACACCTGTAATCGCAGCACTTTGGGAGGTCAAGGCAGGTGGATCACTTGAGGTCAGGAGTTCAAGACCAGCCTGGCCAACATGGTGAAACTCCCTCTCTACTAAAAATTTATTTTATTTTATTTTATTTTTGAGATAGAATCTCACTCTGTTGCCAAGGCTGGAGTACAGTGGCATGATCTCAGCTCACTTCAACATCCTCCTCTTGGGTAGCTGGGATTATAGGCACACACCACCATATCCTGCTAATTTTTGTACTTTTAGTAGAGATGGGGTTTCACCATGTTGGTCAGACTGGTCTCGAACTCCTGACCTTGTGATCTGCCCACCTTGGCCTCCCAAAGTGCTGGGATTACAGGCGTGAGCCACCAGGCCTAGCCTTTACTAAAAATAGAAAAATTAGCCAGGCATGGTGGCACACGCCTGTAATCCCAGTTACTCGGGAGGCTGAGGCAGGAGAATTGCTTCAACCCAGAAGGCAGAGGTTGAAGTGGGTCAAGACTGTGCCACTGCACTCTAGCCTGGGTGACAGAGCAAGAATCCACCAAAAAAAAAAAAAAGTTCAGATCAAGCAGGTTTATAGCCATCACTAATTACTGTGGGGAGCTAGGTGAAGTTACTCTATCTTTCTGGGTATTAATTTTATTCATTGCAAAATGAGAGCACTGGAATGGATGATTTCAAAGTCCCTTATGACTCTTAGCAAAGTCGCAGAAAAGGAGGATTCATATTCCAAATGAAGGCTTTCATTTGGAATAAGCAGAATTGACATCTGCCAATGTAATACTTTTTGAGAGTCAAGAAAGAAGAGCCTCTATCCAAAAATATCTTTGTCACATAAGCCAAGGACCAAACTGTATAAGTTGAGGTAGTGTAAGGCACAGAGCCTTTGGAATCAGCCAGACCTGGCCTCTGACACTGGCTTTTGGTCGGTGTTATATGTAAATTTTCAGTGTCACAAAAGAAATAGCACTCAAATATAAATGTATAGCCCTGGAATATAAATTTTCTCAGCAAGGCAATTTACTTCTTTTTCTTTTTTTTTTTTGAGATGGAGTCTCACTCTGTTGCCAGGCTGAAGTGCAGTGGCATGATCATAGCTCACTGCAACCTCTGTTTTCCAGGTTCAAGCAATTCCCCTGCCTCAGCCTCCTGAGTAGCTGGGACTACAGGCACGTGCCAGCACGCCTGGCTAATTTTTATATTTTAATAGAGACGGGGTTTCACCATGTTGGCCAGGATGGTCTCACTCTCCTGACTTTGTGATCTGCCCTCCTCGGCCTCCCAAAGTCCTGGGATTACAGGCTTGCGCCACTGCACCTGGCCTGGCAATTTACTTCTATAGAAGGGTGTGTCTCACAGATGAATCAATTGGTGAGGGCACACATGAACAGTGGAGGGGAATGGGGTTCTTATCCCTGATACAGGCAGACCCTATTGGCTAGGGTTGGATTGCACAGTCTAAGCTAATTCCAATTGGCTATTTTAAAGGGAGCAGAGGTATGAGTCAGAGTGGCAAAGTGAGCAGTTTGGTGGGAAGGACGGTTATGGAACAGGTAACTAAAGGTGACTCAGGTCAGAGCAGGTGACAAGGGGTGACTCAGGACAGAGCCGGTGATAGAGGCTAGGAGGGGGTTGTTTACTGAAACTGAGGCCAAGGAGATGAAGAGAACAAGGAAGTTAAACTTAAAAATGAAGAGCAAAGAACAGGAAAGCTGAACATACTGATACATTGGTTCTTTGCAGAGAATCTCAGAACTCATTGCACTTAACAATTTACAGCTAAAACCTTTGAAGAGGAATTTATTATATCCTACATCAGTATGCAAATTACTTAATCTCTCTAAATCTCAGTTTTCTCATCTATAAAATGTAATGTTCCGTCCACAGTCTGCTATTCAGGGTGTAGCAATGGTGGTCAAGTGCAGCATGGATCTGAGAGGGGCAGGCCTCCCCAACTTGCAGGGTTAGTGATTAGGCAGAAATTAACAAGTTCAAATGACCAGCCTCTACTCTAACAAGGGACGGAATGTGCAGGGACCAGTTGCCTTCTGAGTGTCCCTGAATATGTCAACTCAGTCTGATCCTCTTCCAAAGCCCAGCCTCAGTGAAAAAATGAACCCCTCCCAGGTCTAGCCAACAATATAATTATAGTTTATAATCTCCAAATAATGGAGCATTGACCATAATATTGTTTTAACTGTGGTTCTGGATTTTTTTGAACCTGCCATTCCATCTTTACTTGCCATTACCCGCATTGAATCAAAAGTTGAAAGTTGACTAGATAATAATGTGTTAAGAGGTGATGTTATGGGTTTTTTCCCTTTTGTTCAATGAATGACATAGAAATCCCCTTAAATGATTTTCAGAGCCTGGCAGACTTGAGCCTAATTTTAGAGCAGCAATTTTAGAGTTCAAGAGAATTTGAGGGCCACGTGGCTCACAGGAGCAGAAGACCTAGTCTGCCCCAAAGCATCTTGGGAAATGTGTCCAGTGCAGAGAAAAGAGGAAATGCAACCATGTAATCCCTCTCACATATGGTTTTGGACAGGATAAAGTGAGACAATTTCTGCAACACGTCTGACATGGTGCCTAGCCATAGGAGCGACATTAAGTGGTACTTACTATTATTACTCACAGCTGGTCTGTGTAACTCCAAAGTCCATCAACGTTCTGATATGCATACTCCCTCCCTACCCAGATAATCTCCAAACTTTTTGGATAATATATTACTATAATTTTTTTTTAATTTTTTAATTCTTTTTGAGACGGAGTTTCGCTCTTGTCGCCCAGGATGGAGTGCAGTGGCGCAATCTTGGCTTACGGCAACCTCCACCTCCCAGGTTCAAGCGATTCTGCCTCAGTCTCCCGAGTAGCTGGGATTATAGGTGCGCACCACCACGCCCAGCTAATTTTTGTACTTTTAGTAGAGACAGGGTTTCACCATGTTAGCCAGGATGGGCTCTATCTCCTGACCTCATGATCAGCCCGCCTCGGCCTCCCAAAGTGCTGGGATCACAGATTTGAGCTACCACGCCCAGCCCATCACTATAATTTTTTAAAGGTTTAACATATAGATTCTAAAATATACATATTCACATGTTTATATACTATACAGGGGCGACTTTACATGTTAAAACTTGTAAGAGAGATATTTAAAGGGTACGAAAGGTATGAAATAAAATCTTTAAATAATATTTATTTTATTAATTCCTAGAACAAAAAATATCCGTAAGTGATGTGTTCAATGTGTTTCATTATTTTTAAAATCTTGGTTTAAGGAGGCAGAGGTTGCAGTGAGCCAAGATCGCGTCATTGCACTCCAGCCCAGGTGATGGAGCAAAACTCAGTCTCAAAAAATTAAAAAAAAATAGTCCAGGTATGGTGGATCACACCTATAATCCCAGCACTTTGGGAGGCCAAGGCGGGTGGATCACCTGAGGTCAGGAGTTTGAGACCAGCCTGACCAACATGGAGAAACACCATCTCTACTAAAACTAAGAAATTAGCCAGGCTTTGTAGCACATGCCTGTAATCCCAGCTACTCGGGAGGCTGAGGTAGGAGAATTGCTTGACCCAGGGAGGCAGAGGTTGCTGTGAGCCAAGATTGCACCATTGCATTACAGCCTGGGCAACAAGAGCGAAACTCTGTCTCAAAATAATAATAATAATAATAATAAATAAACATTTAAAAATTAAAAAAATAAATAAAATAACATCTTGGTTTAATGTTTTGTGTCACAGCAGTTTGAAGGTGTGCATCTAAGTTCAGTTTATGATCAACTCCTAATTCTAATGGATGACATAGACGGAGACAGAACCTCACATGGAAGTTCCAAATAGAACCAAATGGAAGAACTGTCTTGCTTAGCTGCACTTATAAATTATAATAATCATCTTTTAAATCATATCCCTCATTCATACAGAGTTTTTGTTGAAATTTGGCCAATAGATTTTCATCATTCTATTTTTTTTTTTTTTTTTTTTGAGACGAAGTCTTTCTCTCCCAGGCTGCAATGCAGTGGCACCATCTCGATTCACTGCAACCTCTGCCTCCAAGGTTCAAGCGAGTCTCCTGCCTCAGCCTCCCAAGTAGCTGGGATTATAGGCACTGGACATCATGTCTCGCTAATTTTTATATTTTTGAGGAGACAGGGTTTCACCATGTTGGCCAGGCTGGTCTTCAACTCCTAACCTCAGGTGATCCGCCTGCCTCAGCCTCCCAAAGTGCTGGAATAACAGGTGTGAGCTACCATGCCCAGCCTGATTCCTGTCATTCTTAATGCCAAAAAATTATCCTGCAAACAAATGAAAAGGGGTTGCTTGTGTATATATATATGCATACACACATATATATATATATATACATGGTTTTTTTTTTTTTTTGAGATGGGGTCTCGCTCTGACCAGGCTGGAATTCAGTGGCACCATCTCAACTCACTGCAACCTGCACCTCCTGAGTGATTCTCCTGCCTCAGCCTCCCGAGTAGCTGGAACTACAGGTGCACACCACTGCACCCAGCTAATTATTGTATTTTTAGTAGAGACAGGGTTTCACCATGTTGGCCAGGATGGTCTCGATCTCTTGACCTCGTGATCCGCCTACCTTGGCCTCCCAAAGTACTGGGATTACAGGCATGAGCCACCGCGCCCGGCCTGCATGTTCATATTTTTTAACAATCAGATTCAAAATCCACTACAATTATTTGAGAGATTATTAAACATATTAGAAAATTCTTTTTCCAGTGTATTCAGTATGCAGGTGACAAACATATATAATTATCACAACTAAACAATATTGCAATAGAGACATTTCCTCAAAGTCATTTTCAAAAATGTCATCTGGGTTTCTTTTAAAAAGCAGTTTGTTTGTCATTATTAGATGTCACTTTTGCTTTGAAGAAACAAGCCATTTAATCTGTTCTTATTTTTCTCTAAATTTATCTGCTAGGTAGCATACTACTGACAACCACTTGTCACATAAAATACCAATAAATTGGCTGAGTGCAATGGCTCACACCTGTAATCCCAACACTTTAGGAGGCTGAGGCAGGCAGATTGAGTGAGCCCAGGAGTTTCAGAGTAGCCTGGGCAATGTAGCAAGACACCCACACCCCCTATCCCACCCTCATCTCTACAAATAATTTTTTAAAAAATTAGCCAGGTGTGATGATGTGTACCTGAAACACAATTAATGGCTGATTTATCTTTAACTTCAAGAAACTCTTAAAGTGTTTTGATAGAAGATAAACAACGAATCTCTGTGTTTATGGCTACCCATCTCATTAGAAAGCAGGGGTCCAACGATGGCCCTTACATCAAATGCATTCCACTCTTGTTTTATAAATAAAGTTTTATTGGAATACAATCACACTCATTAATTTACATATTGTCTATGGCTGCTTTCACCCTACAGTGGCAGAGCTGAATCACTATAATATGGACCATATGGCCTGCAAAACCTAAAATGCTGATTATCTTCTTTACCAAAAAAGGTTATCAACATCTGCTATACATCATTATGAAGTTTTTAATATTAAAGTTTCTGTTTTCACAAAATTTATCCCACTTAAAATTCCTGGAATTTTAATCATTATGGCTCTAACTTGTTTAGTACAGTAACTGCATATGAATGATGCAGTCATTATATTTCACTTATGCTCTATCCCTCTAGCCTTATCCTTCTTGTATGTAAGAAGTAATTATAATTATAATTAAAGGTATAATTATATCTTTACAGTTAGTGACCCCTCCCAAGATATATTTTTCTTAATGGAGATAGAATTGTTTTCCATGTATTCACTATGTAAACAGAATCTAGCAAGTAGCATAAACTAAGTCAAGTTAGAAATATATATACTTCAGCCGGGTGTGGTGGCTCATGCCTGTAATCCCAGCACATTGGGAGGCCAAGGCAGGTGGATCATCTGAGAACGGGAGTTCAAGAGCAGCCTGACCAACATGGAGAAATCCTGTCTCTATTAAAAATACAAAATTAACTGGGCGTGGTGGCGCATGCCTGTAATCCCGGCTAACCGGGAGGCTGAGGCAAGAGAATTGCTTGAACCTGGGAGGCGGAGGTTGCGGTGAGCTAAAATTGCACTACTGTACTGCAGCCTGGGCAAAAAGAGTGAAACTCTGTCTTAAACAAACAAACAAAAGAACTATACTCTCATCCAGTCCTATCAGAAACCTCCCACAAGGTCAAATCTATCAATGCTTGTTTCCTCAGATCTTCAGCAATCTTTTCTATGCATCTTCCAATAATATTTGCTGGCAAAGAAACAAATTTTTCTTATTATTTCAGCCAAATTTTACCAGGGCAGAATAATACATGTTTCTCTAATAGTGTGTAGCTTTTTAACCTCTGTTCTTAAGCTAAAAACCATAAAGTTAGTGAAATTATGTTAAGTAAAATTGAGCATTACCTGATTAAATCATTCCTATAAAAAACTGTAAAGATCAGCCTTCATACTCTAGATGCTTCATTTCAAAATGTCATGATAACCATGACAATTTTATGGATAAAACTCAAGCACAAGATACACTTCGGGGCAATGTTCATTGTCAGTGGTGTTAGACGTAAATCCACAGTTCCAACAAGGCTCCGTGGCAAATTCTAATTTTTTGACACCTTTTGTCAGATCTCACTAGATATCATTGTGTGGTTTTTTTTGTTTTTTGTTTTGTTTTGTTTTTGAGACAGAGTCTCACTCTGCTACCCAGGCTGTAGCACAGTGGTGCGATCTTGGCTCACTGCAACCTCCGCCTCCTGGGTTCAAAGGATTCTCCTGCCTCAGCCTCCTGAATAGCTGGGATTACAGGCACACTCCACTACACCCAGCTAATTTTAGTATTTTGGGTAGAGACAGGGTTTCACCATGTTGGTCAGGTTGGTCTTGACCTCCTGACCTTGAGATCCGTCTACCTCAGCCTCCCAAAGTACTGGGATTACAGGCATGAGCCATTGTGCCCGGCTGATATTATTGTTTTATCTCTCTTTTTTTTTTTTTTTTGAGACAGTCTTCCTCTGTCATGCAGGCTAGAGTACAGTGGCGTGATCTTGGCTCACTGCAACCTCTGCCTCCCAGGTTCAAGTGATTCCTCTGCCTCAGCCTCTCAAGTAGCTGGGACTACAGGCATGCACCACCACGCCTGGCTAATTTTTGTATTTTTAGTAGAGATGGGGTTTCACCATATTGGCCTGGCTGGTCTTGAACTCCGGACCTCGTGATCTGCCCACCTCGGCCTCTTAAAGTGCTGGGGATTACAAGCATGAGCCACACCTGGCTATTTTATCTCTTAATGTGGCTGACAAAGAGCTTGTAACAGAGCAGAAGTGTTGCCATTTTCTCATTGTTTCCTTATGCTTCCATTATAGGTATTATCTTAAATTTACAATTTCATTACAGACATCTTTTTAAGCTTTTTGTTCATTTTGTGAAAATTACTTTAGTTCCAACTAGATAATGCATTTTTCTTAGAATCCACACTGGCCCACATAAACTGCAATATATCACAGTGTGCCGAGAGCTAATACCCAGAAGAAGACAACTGAATCTAGCCCTCTATGTTGTGGAAGCCCCACTCTTCCCTTAGAGAACTCATGAACTACTCTTAACATTTGACCTATGTGAAGACTCAAATATCAACCTGTATATTAGATATTAGCAACACAATTTTCCTGTATGTTTTAGATAAACGCAAATTGAGGTCATAATATTTTTTATATGATGCATTGCCATACAATATTATACAACAATTTTGCCATTTTATTTTTATTTTATTTATTTCTTGAGACAGAGTCTCATTCTGTTGCCCAGGCTGGAGTGCAATGGTGCAATATTGGCTCACTGTAACTGCTGCTTCCCAGGTTCAAGTGATTCTCCTGACTCAGCCTCCCAAGTAGCTGGGACTACAAGTGCATGCCACACACTTGGCTAACTTTCATACTTTTAGTAGAGATGGGGTTTCGCCATGTTGGCCAGGCTGGTCTCAAACTCCTGACCTCAGGTGATCCACCTGCCTTAGCTTCCCATAGTGTTGGGATTACAGGTGTGAGCCATCACACCTGGCCAATTTTGCCATTTTAAAAAGCACAGTACTTAAAGAGGTGAGAGTTATTCTGCTAATACAGTAAGGTATGATATTAGGTTGGTACTCAGCAAATATTCAGTTGCTTACTGAGTACTTACCATATACCAACAAACACACACACACACACACACACACACACACACACACACACACACACACACATACCAATATATCAGGTGCTATGAGTGTTACCAAGATGAATCAAAATAAATCAGACATGAATCCTGCATTCAACTCCAGTCGTTCACTAATTTATTCATTCACTCAGGAAACAATTACTGGGTGCCTTCAAGTTCCAGGGACAGGGTGAGGCACTAAAGATTGGTGTCCTGGTGACTTTCACTTCTCACATGGCAAACTATTAATCCAACTTGAATTAGCTTGGATAGATTGGTCATTATTATGGTACTTTTTTTTTGGCTTCCTAGAGTCTTTTCTCCTATCTTTTTTTTTTTTTTTTTTTTAAGACGGAGTGTGATTCTGTCACCCAGGCTGGAGTGCAGTGGCACGATCTCAGCTCACTGCAACCTCCACCTCCCAGGTTCAAGCTGTTCTTCTGCCTCAGTCTCCTGAGTAGCTGGGATTACAGGCGCGCACTACCACGCCCAGCTCATTTTTGTACTTTTAGTAGAGACAGGGTTTCACCATGTTGGTCAGGCTGGTCTCGAACTCCTGACCTCATGATCTGCCCACCTCAGCTTCTCAAATCCACCTACTGGGATTATAGGCATGAGCCACCACACCCGGCCTGTTCTCCTATCCTAATAGCACTCCAATTTCCTCTTGGATAACAGCCTTCCCCCATTGTGAGACAGTGAACCAAGGTGAAACCACAGAGTCAAGGCACCATGAATAGGGAGAAATGTATTCTCTGCAGGGAGAAAGCCAGAATGAAAAGAAGCGGAGATGAAAGATGAAAGGGTCTTAGAAGAAAAAAAAACACAGCCTTATTTCCTTACTTTCTATCTACCTTTTATAGACTCTCTAAGGCCCAACCGTATAAACTTTATTTTTTCTCCATAAATGTCTATAGCATTGCCTCACTGTCCTAGACATTGGTTGTTACAGCCATATAATAAACATACCATTTTACTTGGGCTAATTTTAGTGAGTTTCTCTTCCTTGCAACCAAATAGTTCCTAAGAATAATTTGGTCCCAGGAAGAGGCATTGCAAACAAGCACTAAGAGGAAATTAGGAATGATGGTTGTAGAACTGTGACACTCTCCTCCCTTCCCATCACCATCTTCCAACCCAGATAAGAAGCTGGAGGTCTGAGATACACAGTTTAAGAATCAGGTGGTTAAACTTTTACCTTGAGTCTCCATCTCCATGCAACTTTAAGTAAAGAATGATGAGATAGAGGAAAGACAAAACTCAGTTACAGATTGTCTGGTTTGAAATAGATTAGGGGAAAAAAAATAACATTCTAGGGGAATGGTAGCACCATGTATCGCTATCTGGTAGTCTTAGTTAAGCCATCTAAGTACAGGTGTGGAAACTGTTTCCCATCATTTCTCTGAGGAGTCATCTTTAATCTAACAAAGAGAAAAGGTAATTTTGGTGAAATACCATTAGGGGTAATTGTCCAGTGGCAGAAATAGATATATGCTTCAAGGTCAGCCTTGCTTCTACAGGAAGGAAAACTATTGAGGAGACTTGATGTAAATGAATAAGGTTTCATGAAGGGTGAATACCTGATCTTCGGAAGCCAGGGTATAAGCAATATGGGATTTTCAATCTTGTGAAAACTGCAGAGTCAGCTGGCAAAGTTTCTAATCCGATATGACTCTGGGGGTACAAAGACAAGCCTCTTTTTTTTTTTCTTCTTCTTTTTTTTTGAGGCAGTCTCACCCTGTTGCCTGCCCAGGCTAGAGTGCAATGATATGATCTCAGCTCACTGGAACCTCTGCCTCTCGGGTTCAAATGATTCTCTTTCCTCAGCCTTCTGAGTAGCTGGGATTACAGGTGTCCACCTCCACATCCAGCTAATTTTTGTGTTTTTAGTAGAGACAGGGTTTCACCATGTTGGCCAGGCTGGTCTTGAACTCCTGACCTCGTGATCCACCTGCCTTAGCCTCCCAAAGTGCTGGGATTACAGGCTTGAGCCACAGTGCCCAAACAAGACAAGGGCTTATTATGGACATCTTCTCAACTCACTTGTGCAAATATTTCAGCTGGTAGTCACAATCTTGAGCCACTTTTCTGACTGTGGATCAATGGTCTTTCCTATTTTCTCACTATATCCCTTTTATCCTTTCACATCTGAATGTTTATTTCTTCTTCCTTTCCTCCCGTTTCTCCATCTAAGTCCTTAATGAGTTGACTCAAGATCATCAGTAAGAACTTTGATGGCCAACGAAAAACCAAAGCAGGCTAAAAAAGGGCAAGCAATGAGCAACAAATAGTAGCCCTTTCTCAAGAACATGGAAGCATTTTTGAAACAACAGTCTTCAAAACGCTGTTGCCTAAATCTCCACTTCCTGGAAGGAAAAGGAGGTTAGACAGATGATGGATAGGTAGTAAATAGAGAGAGAGAGAGAGAGATTAAGAAATAGATGGAGATTGTCTCGGTCCAGTTTGTGTTGTTATAACAAAACACCTGAGACTGGTAAATTTTTTTTGCTTTTGAGATGGAGTCTTGCTCTGTCACCCAGGCTAGAGTGCACTGGCACAATCTCGGCTCACTGCAGCCTCCACCTCCCAGGTTCAGGCGATTCTCTTACCTCAGCCTCCCAAGTAGCTGCAATTATAGGCATGTGCCACCACACCCAGCTAAGTTTTGTATTTTTACTAGAGACAGGGTTTCACCATGTTGGCCAGGCTGGTCTCGAACTCCCGACCTCAAAAGATCCACCTGTCTTGGCCTCCCAAAGTGTTGGGATTATAGGCATGAGCCACTGTGCCCGGCCATGAGACTGGTAATTTATAAAGAACAAAAATTTACTTTCTCAGAGTTCTAGAGGCTGGGAGGTCCAAGATCATGGCACTGGTAGGTTCTGTTTTTTTATGAGGACTGCTCTCTGCTTTCAAGATGACACCTTGTTGCTGCATCCTTCAGGGGGAGAAGCACTGTGTCCTTACACGGCAGAAGGTGGAAGGACAAGTGAGCCCAATGCTATGTGAAACTTCTTATGTAAAGGCTTTAATCTCAGTCATGAGAGGAGGACCCCTCATGACGTAATCACCTCTTAAAGATCTCGCCTCGTAATACCATTACATTGGCCATTAAGTTTCAATGCCTGAATTATGAAGGGGACACATTCAAACCACAGCATGGATATACAGATTTTATTTTAAGGACGGTACCCACTGCTCTAAAGTAAGTTGAATGATTTCTTCTAGTTCCAAATAGTTCAAGACAAGACAGCCTAGGCCCTTGTTTTAATACAAATTAAACACTAAAGAAAGAAAAATGTATAACCTTATTGTAAAACCTTTTCTGGCTGCAGACAGTGCTTTAAGTACCCCCAACATGAATTTTTTATTGAAAACAACTGGGGTTCCAGGTATTGGAATGGGGGGTATCAGAGAGGACCTTAAGGGATTAAGAAGCTTGATTCCCAGGTCCTTCATTAATATTTTACTTTGGTAAGGTTCCTTCTAGGAGAGAGAACCTAGATACCATCTTCTGTGTCTGAGAAATTTAATCCTTTGCTATAGAGATGAGAGATGAGTCTTTGCTATCCCTGTTCAGCAGGAGGTAATGTTTATAATAGAAAAAGTACCACTGCATGTTGTTTTCTATTTCTTCTTTTTCTTTTTTTTTTTTTTTTTTTAGACAGAGTTTTATTCTTCTTGCCTAGGCTGGAGTGCAGTGGCTCAGTCTCAGCTCACTACAACCCCTGCTTCCCGGGTTCAAGCGATTATCTTGCCTCAGCCTCCTGAATAGCTGGGATTACAGGTGCCTGCCACCACGCTCAGCTAATTTTTGTATTTTTTATTTTTCGAGATAGAGTTTCACTCTTATTGCCCAGGCTGGAGTGCAATGGCGCAATTTCAGCTCACTGCAACCTCCGCTTCCTGGGTTCAAGTTATTCTCCTGCCTCAGCCTCTTGAGTAACTGAGATTACAGGCGCCTGCCACCATGCCCAGCTAATTTATTGTATTTTTTTAGAGATGGGGTTTTACCATGTTGGCCAGTCTGGTCTTGAACTCCTGACCTCGTGATCCACCCGCCTTGGCCTCCCAAAGTGCTGGGATTACAGGCATGAGCCACCGCACCCAGCCAATTTTTTGTATTTTTAGTAGGGACAGGGTTTCATCATTTGGCCAGGCTGGTCTAGAACTCCTGACCTCGAGTGATCCTCCTGCCTTGGCCTCTCAAAGTGCTGGGATTACAGGCATGAGACACTGTGCTCAGCCCTCTTTTTCTCTTTTCTAAATTAAAGTTTTTTATTGTATTACATTCCTTGACTAGACATGGGTTGCCAAACCAAGAGAAGTCATATTCAAAGTAGACCAAGAAGAAGGAAGATCCCCCAGAGCTTTGGACTTGGAGCTTAACCTGCTGGTAAATAAATCAAATTGTTTTGCTTCAGGAAAGGGGATGAATATATTTGAGGTATCTGGACGAGGGCTGTGTGATTTCTCGGTGCTCTCTTGGAATATTGTCTATGGGAGGAGAATTTGTGTTAGTCTAGGTAGTCAATGGGGTAGACGGTAGCAGACTGCGGTGACTTACTTTTCCTCTCAGAAGCTTTCACTTGTTACTTCTGTTAAGAGATTCCATTACATTGGGTAAATGATCCAGGTCTGGTCAATTTCCCTGGCAATAGCAATAGTTCAAGAGGAAGCATGCAACACAAGCAAAACCAATGAGAACTTCCATCAGGGTTAAAATAGAGACTTGGGGAGAAAGATATCTTTTCTTTTCTCTAAGGTTCCTAAGCTAGGACTACCAGCAGCTGTGTCCATATGGAGGAGTAGGAGAGAAAGGACACCAACATAAAAAGAAGAGCAAACGGAAGTAGCGACGATCATGAGAACAGGAGAAAAAAACGTCTTTGTCACAAGGAGGCCTCAGTGCTAGCCCCTGAGATCCTGGTTATCTTTTAGTTCTGTAAACTACTCCAACCCTGCTCTGTGCTCCAGTAAGCCACCCCCTTTTCTGCTGAGTCTCGTTTAAATTGGGTTTCTATCACTTTAAAGAGTCCTGATGAGGCTGGGCATGGTGGCTCATGCCTGTAATCCCAGCACTTCGGGAGGCCGAGGCGGGTGGATCACTTGAAGTCAGGAGTTAGAGACCAGCCTGGCCAACATGGTGAAACCCCATCACCACTAAAAATACAAAAATTAGCTGGGTGTGGTGGTGCACGCCTGTAATCCCAGCTACTCGGGAGACTGAGGCATGAGAATTGCTTGAACCTGGGAGTTGAAAGTTGCAGTGAGTTGAGATCACGCCACTGCACTCCAGCCTGCGCAACAGAGCAAGACCCTGTCTTGAAAAACAGAAAAAGAGTCCTGAAGAATACATGCCCAGAACCATGGGGAACTCAGAGGGATAATTTAACACAAATTTAGGGTTTTTGTTTCTGTTGTCATTGTTATTTTTTTTCTGAAACGGTAATACAAGCCTAGGGTAAAAATTCAAACAGTATAAAGAGGTATATTATCTAATTATAGACTAAGTCTTCCTCCTAAAACCCTGCTGTGGAAGAAAAAATCCTGTTGATAATTTCCTTTGTATCCTTCCAGAAATTTTCTTGAATTAATCTTTTAGCACTCTGAAGGACTAAGGAGAGAATGAAGCAAGTGAGATGTATTACTCTCATATCTAGCTCAGCAAAGCAGAAATATAGCAATATTATGTCTATTTTTCCCCTTTTCTGATTAAAGTTGGTTTAAATTTTGCAGCTGTAAAATTGCCTTACTGTGAAATCTACATTTTATGTTATTAAGTAAAATCCCAACAGGGAAGAACTAAATAATGAGTTTTGTTTTGTCATCATGTGGGGCTTTTACAACATAGTTTAAAACATTCAACATCTTGAAACAATTAAGAAAATCATTCAACTTCACAGAAAGTTGGTTTGTTTTTTGAAGGCCTATAAACATAGAGGAATTTATTTTATTTTCTTTATTTATTTTTTTGAGACAGTTTCCCTCTTTTGCCCAGGCTGGAGTGCAATGGTACGGTCTTAATTCACCGCAACCTCTGCTTCCTGGGTTCACGCAATTCTCCTGCCTCAGTCTCCTGAGTAGCTGGGATTACAGGCGCAGGCGCCTGCCACCATGCTGGGCAAATTTTTGTATTTTTAGTAAAGATGGGGTTTCGTCACTGGCCAGGCTGGTCTTGAACTCCTCACCTCAGGTGACCACCCGTCTTGGCCTCCCAAAGTGCTGGGATTGATTACCGGCATGAGTCACCGTGCCTGGCCTAGGAATTTATTTTTAACTCCACATCTATGTTGCCTGGTTTGAGATTTCACTTCTGCAAAACAGTTAGAGGGCAATCTATTCTGTCACTGTAGTTTTATTTTTTGTCTTTAAATTTGAGGGGCAAAAGAAATTGCTAGAACACCATATTTAAATGGTCCAGCTGATTCAACTGTATTTTGGAAGTAGCTATATCATACATAAACATATGAACAAAATTAGATGCTGCACAACATTGTTAATGTACTACATGCCATGGAATTGTTCACTTTATTTATCACTTATTTATTTACTATTTTTTTGAGACGAGTCTTGCTCTGGTGCTCAGGCTGGAGTGCAATGGCACAATCTCAGCTCACTGCAACTTCCGCCTCCCGGGTTCAAACAATTCTCTTGTCTCAGCCTCCCAAGTAGTTGGGACTACAGGCTCCCACCACCACACCCAGCTAATTTTTGTCTTTTTAGTAGAGATGGGGTTTCACTATATTGGCCAGAGTGGTCTTGAACTCCTGACCTCAAATGATCCAGCCGCCTGGGCCCCCAGAGTGCTGGGATTATAGGCATGAGCCACCACATTCAGCTGAATTGTTCACTTTAAAGTGGTTAATTTTCTATTATGTGACTCTTACCTCAATAATAATAATCTTTAAAAGATGGCATTTTAAAAAGTTATACCTTTTTAACCTTTTAAGTTAAAAAAATAAAACAAATCTAAATCAAAAGATTTTTTAAAGTCATAATCTCTGAAAAAAACAAGAATTAACCTGTGTTGAGAACCTACTCTAGGCAAGACCCTGTACTAAAAACTTACCAGTAAACAATAGACATAATACATAAATTATGATAGTTATGCTAGAAGGTGATAGATACTATGAGGAAATAAGCAGAATAAGGTTAAAAGGGTTAGAAGAGACAGAGGCACAGGGAACAGAATGTAAAACAGTGGTCCCGGGAAAGCATCATTGAGAAGCAAACATTTAAGAAAAAATTCAGCCAGTCAAGGTGGCTCATACCCATAATCCCAGCACTTTGGGAGGCTGAAGTGGGTAGATCACCTGAGGTCAGGAGTTCAAGACCAGCCTGGCCAACATGGGGAAACCCCATCTGTACTAAAAATACAAAAATTAGCCAGGCATGGTGGCACAAGCCTGTAATCCCAGCTACTTCGTAGTCTAAGGCAGGAGAATTGCCTGAACCCAGGAGGCAGAGGTTGCATCGAGCAGAGATTGCGCCATTGCATTCCAACCTGGGCAACAAGACTGAGACTCTGTCTCAAAAAAGAAAAAATTGAAAGGATGACAGGGAGTTGGTCAAGCTGATGATATCAGATTTCTGGGAGAAGAAATCTGGAAGAAGGAGGAAGGGGGAGCAGCCAGTGCAAAAGCCCTAAGGCAGAGACATGCCTGACATATTCAAGAAAGAGCAAGGTCAGCATGGCTAGAATAAACAAAGGAGAAAGTGACAGGAGAAATCAGAAAGGTCACTGAGGGGCTTTGGCTGTTACTCTGAGTAAACTGGGGAGCCACAGCAGACTCTAGGAGCCATGGCCCACGAGGAAGACTACATCGGGAAGAAATTGGAAGGAGGGAATGAAAGACAATGATAGCTATGACCAATGATGTAACAATGGAGATGACAGAAAATGGTCAGATGCTTAATGCATTTTGAATATGGAGTTCAGAGAATGTCTGATAGATCGGATTTGAGGTGTGAAAGAAAGAAAAGAGTTAAGGATGAGCTCAAGGTTTGGGGCTTGAACAGCTGGAAAAGAGAGATGGTATGCACTGACATGTCGATGGCTTTGAGTGAAGCGGGTTTGAAAGAGGGTTGAGGAGTGAGAGAGGAAGGGGACAGCTGTGACGATCAGAGGTTCTGTTTGGGACAAGTTGCATTTGAAATATCTGATAGAAAACCAAGTGGAGGTCGCTCATAGAAGCGAGGTGATTTTTGGAATAATTGAGCCATCCAGTCCCTCCGCCTCATTGCAAAGCAATAATATTTAATTACGGTGGTATCTGTCAATGTCCAATGTTTTCCTTTTTAACACTCCATATATGTTCCTATTTATTTACTTTACATTTTTAACATTTTTTAAATTGGGGCGAAATGCTAATGCTTTCTTTTTCTCTAAAGATTGAGGTCTTCACCTGCTCCATTGTCAAATTATGACATGATTTTTCCATACTTCACCTTGTGTCTCCTCACCTACTTTCCTTCCCTCCTTCCTTCCTTCCTTCCCCTTCCTTCCTTCCCCTTCCTTCCTTCCCCTTCCTTCCACCCCCTTCCTTCCCCTTCCTTCCTTCCCCTTCCTTCCATCCCCTTCCTTCCACAACCTACCTTACCCATCCAAACTTCCCAGAACTTCCAAAGAGAAACACACAGACACAAGAAGAAGGACACAAACAGACCACACCACCGTGGGAGAAAACCA